>JANIJG010018090.1:42229-74767 GCA_024611175.1 Megaceryle torquata
ACCAAAAGGCAGCAGCAAAACAAAAAAAACAACTGGAGGTGCGCCATAATGGTTCAAATCCCCCCCCCCCCCCCCCCCCCCCTTTTCCTCAGGCATATCCTATTGACTTTTACTTTCAGTTCTGTGTTTCAAAGCAATTCAACAATTCATAGAGGGACTGTACTAAATGGAAGTTTCTAAAAATTTAAAATGGGAAATGGTCTCACATTTCTAACTGTTACAAAGCATGTCTCAAAGACTTTCTCCTGCAATGAAGCTGTGAGCTGATAGGTTTTCAGGTTTCCTTCTGAAAATTTTGTGTAGCCCTACTGAGGAGATCTGTCCACCCGTAACTCTTTCTATTCTGTTCTTATGGAGAATAATAATACAAAAGGACCCTTTTAACAGATAACTCTGTTAAAGTTAATGGAGTTAAGAGTCCTTTAACAATGCAGCTTTAAGATTCCAGCTCTGCAAGATGTATTTTCTTCCATATTTAGGCTTTCTAACAGAAATCTTTTGAAAGGTTAACGCCAAGACTGACAAGCCAAATAATATATACAAATGTTGAAATACCAGCATTCTGGCACAAAGGATCATGCATATATAACTATATATATAGATATATTTGGATATATATCAAAGGAGTGGACTAAATCAGTTCTTGCTTAGAGAAAAAGTCTTTGAAAGAAACACTCCTGAGCCAAGTGACATTTAAAACAAACAAACAAAAAAACCAAACAATTTTATTTAGGTAAAGTCTTGTGCACGTTTGTAGTTCCATATGAATAATAGTATTATTATTACTGTTACTGACAGTCACAATAGCTGGGAATCTTGGTTGAGCAGCATTTGGATAAAGCCTAAAGCTCAACACAGAAGAAAAAGTCAGTGCAAGGAAGACTTTTCTCTGTACTTGATCAAAGGCTTCTCCCAAAGGTGGGAAAGGAGAAGGGAAGGACACAGCCCATTGTGTCACCTTCTGGGAATAAGAAGTATGGGCAGGTCTGATCCACATGTATTCAAACAACACCAGTTCTCAGGTACACGTCTTCTTGTCTATTACCTCCACAGATCAACTCCCCAAAGGGGAAGTGATCTTGAACAAAGACTTTCCAAGGATGAATAAAGGATGTACAGGAGCACTACATTCCCGTTCCTTGTATAAAAATGGTGCAAGAAGATAAAATCCTCATCATATACAAATTCTTTTTCCCGTTGGTTAGGTTCTTTCCCATCTGTAGAAAGAGATGTAGAAAAACTCCCTGTGGGTCATATGGATCACTGCTTTCACACAGAGATGCCATCTCCCTGGATACGCTGTTGCTGTGCTGGTACTGACTGTGCTCATAAGCCAATGCTGACAAAATGTGGATACTGATACCAGTGATACTTAATACTAGATGTTTCCCAAAGGTGTCTCCTTCCTAGGCAACTGGCCAGCTAAAGCAGACAGTACCATCCCACAGAGTAGAGCTTCTCCCCAGTTTCATCCCTTCTACTCCAATCAATTCTTGGGGCATGCAGACTTCTATGAGATTAGTTTAAGTGAACTGGATGTTTGGAGCAGGGAAATTACCCCACAGATTCTGTTTCCTCAGCACTGTAACTTTGTATTACCACTTTCCAGTGGGTTTCTGTGGCTTTATGCACTCTTTCAGGTATCAGACATGACCACAAGGGCTCATTTTAGAGAAATATAAACCTATTAGTATAAACTGGAACATGCTGCTTGTTCATTTCAGGCATTGCAAACAAAAGGCAGAGTTGTCTTCTCTCCTGCATTTGCCTGCTTAACTAACTTAAATCCTTCAGCACATGGTACCTTTGAATCTCAGTGCCTTTTTGCCATGAGAAAACCACCACCGAAGCAAAAAGCTACATTGGGCAGAGCAGCTTCCTTTGTTACAGTTAAATCAACCAGCAAAGAGCTTACCTGTCACTTGGTTCCTGTAAATTCTTATAATCTCTTCATATACTTAGTCTATAAATGACTTAACACTAGAACACAATATGACCATACAAAGGGATAGTACAAAATACATTCTAAAATCTGCAGAGAATAAGTTACTTTAATTAAAAATTATCTTAATCTAAAACTATAGTAACAAAAAAGATGCATCAACAGGCATGCTTAAAAACCAGCTATTATCCATGCCCATTCTTCCAACACCAGTGATAGTTACAACACAATAGTGATTGTATGCACTATTTGTCACCATTATAACGATTGAAGTTTCAATAACATAATTAAGAGTCAGCTGTAAAGAAGACACAATAAAAAGTGTCTTTGTAAGCAATACACTTTTCTAATCCTCATTCCTTGCTGCTTTATTTATCATACAATCTTGGTGTGGTTACATGTTCTCTTTTGGATTAAGCTACCCTCTGTGCACCAGACCAAGTGAAGATATCTATACCACTTTAGCTGCACATAAAATTCTGAGTTTGACAAGTGTAAAACTCATGTCTTCACTGTAGTGGTGAATGCAATTTTGTTTTAAATCAGATCCATTGAATTCTTTCCATCAGTTACACAAAAGTCTCTAAAATCCTGAAAGCTCAACTAAATCCAATTGCAAGGAGCACAATACAAGGCCTGTTTATAGATACAACAAAGTATAACTAGAGTGATGTATCAAAATCAATGTTTCCCATTAATAAATATTACCTCAAAAACATGCTCAAAAATGTAGACTGATGCAATCTGAACTGCCTGATGGTATAATTATGGTAACAGCTCACACCAGGGAACAACTGTTGCTTTTCCACACTGAGTAATGAATATGAGTAATAGATTTGACTTTTTCCCCCAAGTATTCTGGTAAACATGTTAAATAAATCAGGTTGTAGGCTTTCATGAATACACAACAACAGCTACTCAGTCCTTAGCAAGCACAGAACAATACAATAACAATAATAACGTCAACAAAATTAGTTCAGTATTGGGATGAGAATTCAAAGGAGAATTAGTCATACATGCCCTTGGATAAGTTAGCTCTGTTATCTTATGAGAGCAGCAGATCGTATAATCATAAATATTTTTGTACCTCTAAGTCAATAAAGATTAATAAAAAGCCCCGTAGACTTTGGTGTTTGAACAATAAACTATGTAGTCATGCTACCAACTGCTTTCCAGAAGGATGCTGGTTTATGGTTGCCAAGAGGGATCCTCCCAGGAACACTATTCTTGGTAGTGCCAGTTCCCAAAATGTCCTTTTAAAGGCTGCAGATGGGAGATAAAGCCCAGTTCCTGACGTACCTTCTCTATGAGCTGACTGTGTATAATAGTGTCTCAAGATGAGTTATTTCTAGAGAAACAGTAATGACATATATTTCACACATATTTGATAGACTTACATTTCATACTGGATGTAATTAAGGATGAAAAATAATGAGCTAATTCTAGTAAGTTGTTAAATTTTGAAAAAAAAAAAA
Organism: Megaceryle torquata; assembly: GCA_024611175.1. NCBI lineage: Eukaryota > Metazoa > Chordata > Aves > Coraciiformes > Cerylidae > Megaceryle > Megaceryle torquata. The sequence continues at coordinate 45,647 of JANIJG010018090.1, forward strand.
TCAATCAATGTTACAGAAGCCAAGAATAAAACAAGAAAGCATTTCTCAACTGGTTGCTATTATCACAGAAGCAACAGGTAGGCATCTGTAGGCATTTGTTCTTTTACTGCATTCCTTTCTCAACACTCCTGGCTTAAAGGGTCTTCTAAACAGTCATAGGATTTTTAAGCCTCTAAACACTTCATAAATCATCTGTGAGAGGCATTCAATGAACAACCCCTCTCTCAGGGCAGCTGTCTCTAGAATGCAACTAATTTCACAAAGACTCCATGTAGCATTTGCTTTAAAATATATTACAGAGTTGGCATTTTGTCTGATTTAGAGTTCATGCTCTCATAAAAATGGGGGAAAATCCCCCTTCTCATAGTGTGAGATGTTTATAGAGAGGTGGCAGCATCTTCATAACTAAGGTTACAAACACATTGCCTTGTAAAGAAATCTCAAATTCTTTGCATCTTTCCTCAGTGACAGCCAAATACCTAACCGTGATAATACTGCCCAGGCAAAGATGTTCAACAAACCAGCCAGGAAATTCAGTCTCTGAACAAGAGACACAGAAGAATTGTATATAGTCCCTGTTAAGGAATCAGAGAGAAGAAACTTGAAATATGCCTTAGACAGGACACATCTGAAGAAAAACAGTAACCTGCCAAGCTAATGGGCAACAGTTCTTTTTAGTGCTGTCAAAATATGGAGAAGCTTCTCTTCCAGGCTGGGGTATACAGTCCAACTAGAAAACACAACACTGGCATTTCTTCCTGCACCTGGGATAGAGCCCAGAGGATACGTAGTCCAGCTGCCAGGACAGATTTAGCAGCATCCTCTGCAATGACCCCAGGCAGAGACAACTCATGAGAAAGAAGGTAAAAACCTAAATCACAGCACCAGAGCTCTCAAATTGAATGTTTTAAGCACTCACCCAAGGAAATACCATTAGCAGGTAGCAGCAGTATTTTGGTTGTCTGAGTATGCTGGAGAGAGAATGCTGAAAGCACTGACATCTATGAAGGTCAATCAGAAACTGCTTTCTGAGTAATTCTGTTCTCCTGTTCTTCACAAGTATTGGAATAAGTCTGTACACCTGATAGCTCAGTCTCTCCTACCAGAGTGTAAGAGGACCACCCACCCTTCGGAAGCTCCCAAAGCTCATGGTATTTTCACAAAAGGTTGCCGGTTGAAGACTCCCCGTGTCAAGATTTTGACTCTCTTTATTTGGGGAACAGTGAGAGCACACTCAAAGCAAACAAAGAAAAAGGTAGATTTTTCACAGCTATCCAGGTTATTCATGAAGAAAACTGTCTAAATTCAGTCTAAATAAATCCCTGCTGGCAGAGAAAGGAGATCTGAAATTTAATGATTTCCACTTGCTGTCAGCATCAGTACTTCTTCCAGCCCCACCCCAAAAATATTTATGACTGTCTCTTTTATTCACTAGATTTCTGACTGCCACTCAGCTGTGGACAGACCTGATACCTAATTGGTACCACAGTACCTACATCTGTCATCTGTGAAGATACCATCTCTATTCTGGTAGCACTGTTTGCTGAAAAAAACCCCAAAAACCCAAACAAGTTTTGAGCCAATGCATTTAAGTGTTCTGTCACATTAAACTTAACAGCTACCCTGACAAACAGCAATTCAGAGCTCATTGCTTCATTCTTCTTCATCAATGGAAAGAGAAGCTGCATCTTGATGGGTTAATATATCCAAAGACAGGTTATATATCCCAACAGCAGACGTGATCTGAATCTCACTCCAGGTGAGCACTTTGTGATTTCATGGGTTATGAAGGATTGAATGACTATAGGCTGAATACATGAATAGCTCAGTGAAGAACAAGGTTTTTGTTCTCAACTGAAATATAAAGTGCTGTTTTCTCATTCTGTCTTTAACAATGATGTATCTGTAACCTTTCATGATTCACTAATATTAGACAGTCCTGCTGCATTTCCAGTAAAATTCATAAATATCTGCAATCTACAACAAACTGTTCCAACTGCTGATATGAAATGACAGGGAGAGAAAGAGATGGTGTGGCATTGGAGCTTGAACACAATGCAAATTTCAGGTCACAATATCATGTGTTTTGAGACCCGTCATGAAGCTGAAATACAAGTAAAGCTGTCACAGTGATACAGTGACAGTACAGTTCAGCATGCTGATGAAGTGACTAAAATCCAGGATGACTGCAGAGCCAAGGGAAAAAAAAAAAGCTTTTTTTTTTTTTCCCCCCTACTTTGTGTACATAAGTAGGAAAGATTTGGTTTTGTTGTCCTATGAGACACACTCTGAGATGTCAGTCTAAAGCAATGAATGACCTGTGCTATATTTATAGAGTGACAGAATATGTTTACTTTTCAGCTAAAATCTATCCTTGATATTTCTATTGCTGCAGTGGAGCTATGTTTTCGCAAGAGGGCAATGTACATTTTCTAGTCACAGCAAACTAGTTGCTGTGCTTTTCTTTTGACAGATATCAATGCTTTCATTGCCTCAGGAGAGGTAACAATCTGTACATTTTGCTAGCTATACCAATTTGTAAGATGTGTGGTTAATAACAGGTTTTCAATTTTAAAAAGAGCTGTTTTCACACCTACAGAAATCTGAGTGATCCCAAAGTGCTTTGCTAACATCAGTCTAATTCCACAGCCTACCCACATGGGTGGACACCAGTGTACCAGCAAAGCAAAGCAACAAAACAAACAAGCTTGTGAGATTGTACATAAATAAGACATCTACCAATTCTTTCACTTTCATACCTGACTTATCACCTTAGTACTTTTTGGGTCTATCTGCCTGTGACTTTTGGGTGGAAAACAGAGTGGAATATTTTCTTTAAGTAGCTTAGAGGAAAACTCTAATTCTCAGAAAAAAAGGGTCACCTCTCATTTGAAGACTGTGTCCCCAGTGAAACATAGCAAGTCTGACAAACCAAGAGCACCAGAGTGGCTGCCGATGCACTGCAGAGTCAATCCACACATGCACAACATGCCCAGGGCTCACACCAGAAAGTGCAAAGCTCATTGTTGCTGTGCAAATCAGTTATACAGTATACATACATTAGTTACAGAACAGACATTAGGAGGTGTCAACCTGTTATTTGCACTGAATCATCCAAGGCTGTCAAGCCATGAGAGCAAACAGTGCACTATTGAGAGGGCTGGTGAATTGCTGGCTGCTCTGAAAGGCCCAGGAATTACAATTTCCATGTAAAGCAGGTGAGATTTTGGTTTCTAAATACTTTGGATCATGAATCTGATTTTCTTCCAATTTCTCTGTGGAAATGTTGGGGTTTTAGGCATTAAAAACAAATGTCAAGGCCAACCAATGAGCTCAGATGAGGCTTTTATGTCTGTGTTGTTTCCAAACAAGTCCAAACCATTTACTTAGTCAATCACAGTTGAATACTCCATCATTCATTGCTTTACATTGCACTATTTAAAGTGAAGTTTTCAGCTTTACTTAAAGATTGTCCAAAGCTGAGGGAGAGTATAAAGCATGAAAGACCTAGCAGGAGATTCCACAGTGGGGAACCAGTTTCATACTGCCCCGGTGTCTAATGCTGTTTAACATTTCTGGGCTGCTAAAAGCTAGGCAGCATCCAAATAAGTTTCAGGGAATTGGCATAGCTCTGGTGCCCTGAATACAATGACTGTTTTCACTGGAAATATTTATGACATTGGAAGGAAGATTCCCCCACATTCCTTAGCTTGCACCGAGATCCAGTAGGCTTGTCCTCCTTCTCCCTGGGGAGCAGACATTATGGCATTGCTCTACCTCCAGAACGCCCTTCTACCAACATCTCTTTTCACTTTAACTTGAAAAGAGAAGAGCAATTTAAGCTTTCCTTCCTTTGACTTGGAGGTTTTGTTCTAAATGTATTTTGACAGCAGAAATAAAGACAAAGTTTAATAGAAATAACTGAACCACAAACTGAATTATGTATTTCCATTTCAGGAGACAATCTCACTGCTAATAACATAACTGTCCTTCCACAAGTATGCATGACAGAATTCAAAGCATTTCTCTGTTTTCTTCATGGTATTGTGTATCTGGCAGTAGCTATGTAGCATAGAGAGCACCCTCTTAACACGTGTATGTGTCATGAGTCTCACTTGCTTTGTCCAGGAGTTGGGGTGGGACCATCTGAATTGCTGAACCAGTCTGTCTGGAAAATTTGTACACTAGAGGATTAAAATGCAGACTGAACCCTGGCAACATTCCTGCTTTGGATCTCTGCCTAGAACCTTCATTTCTTCACATTCAGTGTTCTCTGGAAACATGCAGCAGCTTCAAGCTTCAGGCTTTCTGTAGGACCCCCACACAAACAAGCTTCTCCCAGAATGGAAGCACATAGCAAGGCAGAGTCTAAACTGCATTGACAGCCTGAAGCATCTTAATTTTCAAACACAGGAACTTTATTTGGTTCCCATCTTACAGAAATGGTTGTAGTTACCGAGCAGCTTACTAAACTGAGGTCAAATCCTGAATAGACACCTTGCTTACAAACCTGCTCTTAATTATACAAACACCCAGTGAAGTCACCAAAAATGCCAATAAAGCAAAGGCACATTCTATTTTGTGACCACATGGAAGGAGACTGAAAGAATTTACATCAGCTGCTAAACATATGCTCTAATGACCACCACTGGATTATTAGTAGTGACCTAGATATAAAAAGCTTTGATCTTCTTACTCCTGGGTTATTATCCAGTTTCTAGATCTCTTAAGGTCAATCAGAGTGAACAAAAATTAGGATGGGTGAAAACTGTATGCAATATGAGACAGAGGACCATGCAATATTGATCCCCAGAAGTTTCACTGAATAAAGCAGGCAGATAACAGCAAACATGATTAATAAGAGCAAGTCAGAAAATAGCATTACATTTCAAAGAAATTTAGGGGTTAATAGCTCTAGGTAATGAGATACAAAGTCTTTCACATGTAGGTCACAAGTTTTAATCCAGCTCTGGTCATAACAAACTCCAGTCATTAATAACTGACAGCTGTCTGGCAGTGATGTAGAATGAAATGGTGGTCCTGGTTTAATTGCAAAATAAAGCATATTGACAGAAGTGTAATGCTGTTAAAAGTCCAGGCAGAAATGTCAAGGACTGACTGGGCATTGAGAGAGGACCTCTATCCCCTTACTGAAAAGCTTCATTTTCTATTAATGTCAACTTGAGGTATCTCAAGGGCAATAAATCTTTGTGAGGGAACAGAGGAGAAAACAGTTCAGAGACCTGAAGAAATTCTGCTGCCTTTAACTCAGGTCAAGGGCCAGCTCCCCAGCTGGTGCTTCCACTGAAGTGCTAGTGCTACACCAGTTCACATTGGACCAGGGCTTCTCCCTGTTACTTTCAACAAAGGCAGCACAGAAGCCAGGACCAGCAGATGAGAGGGCAGACACATAAAGCCATAGATCTAGAGAAGGAAAGCAGAGAGCAGACCAAGGCCACAAAAAAAAAAAAGCATTGAGGGAAGAAGGAACTCCAAACAAGCTTAGAGGAAGACAACATCGAAGACGATCTTAGCACTGGGCCTTTTCACACACAGAGTCCCCTGGTTTTCACATCTTGGTCCAGCAGAGAGTTTATTATATATACTATTGGTACCACTACTGTCTGAGGTAGGTCACAGGGCTACAGGAACAGTCCACGTGGCTACATCTCACTAGCCCTTGCTGCCCCTCAGCCCAAGGTCCTTCTAAAGAGTCACAGCAATATACCAAGAGAGAAATAAGGTGTGGGGAGAGGATGAAGTTATACTTCACATAATTGGACTAAACTGTCCATGCAGAAATGGTGAATAAGATACAGAACTTACTGCTGCCTTTTCAGAACCTTTTCTTTACAATAAAAGAAAGTCCAGAACTTCCAAAGCCCATGTGAAATATCTAACATTCACAGCAGGAAGCGACAGATTATTTTAAAGATTGTATGACAGTTCCCCCAACTGCAAATCAGATCAAAAGGCTCTGATTTCTATGTTTAACTAATAAGCAATGTTTTTCTATATTATATCTGTTAGTAAAGTTTAAGTTTAAAAAATCAACTTTGATTCATAAGAACAAATTATTTGTTTTTTCTCTAATAACTATGCCTTTATTTTATTACGGTTTTATTTGACTTTGTCTGCCACAATTCAATCTAAACTAGTTACTCACATTCCTTCAACCATGAATGAAGAGAAGCAATCGCCTCCAACAGGAGACTTGTCTGTCTTAAAATAGGAGGATGCTCAGAATACAGACTTTTTCTCTCAGTAGGTGATTGCTGGAAATTCCCAATGGAGTTTAGGCTCCAATATGGTAAAAGTTAAGGAAATGAGTTAAACACAATCTTATGTGATCAGAGTGAGTCTTCAATCATTTCATGGACATTCTGCATGGACGTTTTGTGTTCTGCCTTGAGCAATGCACTCGATGCTATTATATGAAGCACAACATTTTTACATGTAATAGTCAAATTATCTGAAGATATTTGTTTGCAAAATTGACAAATCGAAGATGTGCCTAAAAAGACTAGCTTAGAGTTAAAAATTATGGTTTTAAGTCCTTTTTCCTCACAACTACCAGTGCTATTTTATCTGGTCAGCATAAGAAACATGCTGAGAAGGAGTCATGTTTGTTTGTTTGCTTTTTAAAGTATTTTCCTTTTAAAACTCCTCCACTTGCTTTTGTAACTGTGTAAGTAACATGCAAGAGTCACATTTCCAAGTATTCTGCATATATCAGTTTCTTATAAAAAACAGTGCTCTTCCACACTGTATTTTAGAATTGTGCAGATCCTATACTGATCATTCAAATAGCCCCTCCAGATGTTAAACAGCGACAGAGTTATCAATGGATTTCTTTTGTCTTTGAATACTTTCCCTAAGTAAAAAAGTAAACGATACAGAAATGTACTGAGGTAGAACAGCCCCAGGTGACAGTTTTCCCCATATCCAGGATAATTCTGCTTAGTACTTTCCAGCCTGATAGCCATCAAGCTACAGGGTAACCACTAGATGGTGGTGGTGTATACCACACACGGAGTACCTGACATTTCTTGCTTGGCTTTCTCAGAAACCTCAAGGAAGGAGAAACCTTTCTGCACACTGTACAGCCCTCCACTGTGGTGTAAGTCAAACAGTAGCCTTGATCCTTCCCAAGCAAGAGTCAAGTGCTTTAACTCACTACAGGCTGCTGTGTCACAAAAACTGCATAACAGAAAGTCTTAACGCTTTGGAACAATGTCATGCCCAGTAGCACTGCAGGACATTGACAAAACCAAAAATGAGGCATTCGGGAGTTTCTCTAGACTTCATTTAAAGTAATCACATTCTGACCCATCATGCTACAGCTGCCTTTGTGCATTTAGCTCCATAATTGGCAGTGGAAACCACTTTTTTTTTTTTTTTTCTTATGGAATTTACATGTTCTGCTGCTCTTCCTTCGAGCAATGTAATTAAAAGAACCTGCTTAGCATAATTAATTTGCAAACAGGTTGGATGAAATGGGATTGTATCCCAAAGGCTTTTTCAGCATGAAGGGGAAACTACTTCTTCAAATGTACTATAATCTAGTGTCTCCTGTATATCAATTTCTTGCATTTTGCATTTTAAAAGCTCTTCATTTTGAAAGGTGCTACAGTTGGTAGCCCAGTTCTGAGTTGTGTTGCTGATGTAGACCTAGATGATACAGCTCATTCTGCAAACCAGGTCCCCCAGACTATCCAGCCTCTGAGCAGAGGGAGGCTGTCTTGTCAAGAGCTCTTCTGTGTTGAAGAGTTTTTGCTGAAATCCACACCTCAACCTGATCTGAAACAACAGCATGGCATTTTAGATGTTGAAGGGAAGATTAGTCAGTCCTGCACAGCCAACCAGAAGAATGCTGAGGGAACAAGGAGGGAGGAACACCTTCCCACAGGGAGGAGCTGAGACCTCTGCTCCTGTATGACCACTTGGACCAGCTGTGGTTGTCTCCCACCATGAACGGTTCACCTGATGGCACCAACTCCTGGCATTATTCCTCCCTCATGTTTAGGCTGTCCATAAGGACAAGGACATAGAGAGAGGGGCCCTTTAGTGCATCACCTTCAATGGAACCTGCTCCACCTGAGCAGCTGAGACATTGCCAACAACACCCAGCACAAAGCATACTCACAGGATGCTCCTGCTCCCTCCCTTGCCTGTAAGTGGCTGCAGAGACCGAGACCTTCTAGGTGCTTCCTACAGTTAGCAGTTTACTAAGTGCAACATCCACAATTCCCTTCTTTCTTATTATTTATTTTTTAACTGAGAACCAGCAATGTTGATCTGCAATGGAGAGATTTCATATTTCTCAAGCTCCCTTCCATGATAAACTAATTCACAAAGAGTGATAATAATGAAATCATTTATGGCATTAACAGCTTAGCTCTGGAGACTTTTAATTTCAATACAATCATCACTAGCTGGTAACAACAGGCAAATGGAAAGCCCTACCCCCAAACCTCATTTAAAGCTGATCATCCAAGATTAGAAAGAACAAATATTATTTTAATAATGTAACTTGAGAAAAGATCATTTGGGTAGTTTTACAAAGAGCGAAGTACATTTATGACATGACAATGATGGACAAGTGATGAAGAAAACACAGCCCAGTCTCCTTTGGTAAAATTTTTTAACCACTTGAATTTACATAGGGACTAACAGGATTGATGTCTGCCAGTACAAGGGATAGGGATTATTCTCTACTAAATGACTGATGTGTTGTAGTGAAGCACCTATTAAACTCAGCTATCATGCAAACAATAGTCATTTAGCAAGGACACGGTTTCTAATAATTATGTGATATTGCCTGCCAATATAATTTCTATTTAAGCCCTAGTTATACTGCATTTATAAGCATTTATTTTCTAATACAAGCTATAGAGTTTATCAGGTAGTGAATTGAGTGATGCTGCTTAAGGTGTCACCTTAAGTGGGGAACACTTTGGAGGTAAGTCACTAGATTTCATCTGTTGATTAATGACTGGAAGGAATGAACATACATGATGCTGTCTGAGCACTGAACTGGTCACACTCAAAAATCAGACATGTAAATCTAACAATGCTTCTAAAATGTGAAGGCATTTTAGCAAATTCAATTATTAAAAAGAGCTATTACCTTTATTATTAAAGTCCTCTTCCACACACAATCACTCTATCACATCAGTAGAGCATTAAGGGATATGCCACAACTAGAAAGCTATGAAAATGCACATGCATACCTGAAGCCTTGATTTACAAATGTATAATAGGCAGGGAGCTTTATCAAAATCTGTATGTAAGGCTATTAATTTAATTCTTCTAGGTTATAAGCAATAAATGCAAAATCAGAATGATAAACTAACAAAAAAGTAATACATTTTATCTTATTTTAAATTAAGAGAATGGGAGAGAAACAAGAACTTCCATAACTTCCATAGTCTTCATAATCTTAACTGTTTAATATCAAATACTTCATTAAACTCTTTAATAATTGAGTTTTGTTATTAAGTATAATATTAAGAGAGCTATTTAACTTGTTAAACAGGAGACAAACTCTTGAGCAGCAGACTTGGAGAAACTCATCATTGCATCTCACAACTCACATTGAGTGTCCATGTGAATTCTCTGATATTTAATATGCTTTCAGTGCATGTTGGTGTCTTTCCTCCGAGAGGGTATTATGGATTCATCTGAAGAGCTGTTACAAAAAACAAGTAGGAATTTTTATGTTTTGGTGGTTTTATTTTGTCACTGAGATTTTAATTCCTCTGTCCAAAATGTATGAATCATGAACATAGAATCAAACCTCCTTAGGGGAAGTCAGACAGCCAGATGCAAACATGCACACAGCTCAATCACATAATCTTTATTTCCTTAAGAAAGCAGACAGCAAATATTTTTCAGATAGATATGACAGACTAATTCTAGGATCAAGCATGGCCTCATCCAGAAGCTCTGACACAGGACAGACTGTGCTGCTCCCTTTATTCAGCATAACGTGGAAAAGGTTGAGGGAGACTGACAAAGCCATATTAAAACCAAGTGTCAAGGAGACCTTAATGGGAGCTTGGAAAACTAAGTTTAAATACTTTCAAGTAGGGGTAAGATTACACCTTAACCTCCAGTACACTTTAGGGCACTATGCTGGGAGCTGTAAAGGAGGAGAAACACTACTTCTGTGGAAGGACTTGAATGTGCTTTGGTGCCCTGCCACAGGAAGTGCTCTCCACTGTGGGAATGAAGAACTGAGGGACACAGATGTCTTCAGCCCAAGTCAAGGGATGCAATGTTTACTAGGAGCAGGGCTTTACCTAAAACCCACTTCTGGACATCTCATCAGAGAATCAGCTCTCCCCTGAAAATAATGGCTCAAGTGTCTCAGCTTGCTCTACCCATTGAGCAGGCACTTAGACACACACTTTGTGTGAAGAAAAAAAGACATTTTTTTTCCTGATGAATCTGTCCTCTTAGGTCAATTGTGCATTTTTTGTTTCTTTAACATTTAAATTGTGCTGGTACAACCAGAATCTCCTGTGCATAGGCCACTGCACAAACTCCCCAGTGGTACTTTCCTTCATGCAGACTGTTCATGTTACTTTTTCCAAAACAAACCACTCACAAGCAATTGTCAGCTCTTGACTGGGAAGTGCTTCATCTTCTATATGCAGACTGTTAGCATCTAGATTTTACTTCTGAAGCCAGAGTATTGACAAAGGGATACTGAAGACATAGACCTTAGAATTGAATTCAACCATTCCAGGTGTTTCTCAGCAAAGGCAGATAAGGTATGATCTTCTTTCATGTAGGCAGAGAAAAAGAGCTTAAACCCAAGCAAACACACTGCAGAACAGCCACTGCTCACACAGTTTATTGATTATACATATCACATGTTGAGCCCTCCGCTAGCAACAGAAGGGAAAATAACAACCACATCTTCTTGGTTGCACAACATCATGGAGGGATAGCTCACTGACATCAGTATTTCCTGCTGGAACAGTGCTTTTATATACAAAAGGAAGATGTTTTTTAAAGATTAAGCTACTGAGAAGACATGGCCTTAATGAGTTCAAAAATTGCCTCATAAGACCAGTCAGTGGTTTACTTCTTAATTTATTGGGTAGTTCTCTAGAGGACTTAAAATTTGTTTTCACAGATTTTGGACTCTATTTTTTCCTTCTATATGTCCATTACCAGGACTGTCCACCTGACTCTGACTTCTCCCTCTGTTAGTAGACTGTTCCTATTTTATCTGTAAGTCAAACAGCATTGCCAGCTTCACAGCACTATTTCTTACTCCTTCAACACTGAACAGCAATTTGCAAGGACACTTTGGGGTGACAGTTTGAAGACAACAGAAACAAAGACTACATGCTTTTTCTGGATCTGCCCTACACTTCCAGCTTCAAATGCTGCTGGTTCTGGAGTGATAACATAATCCCTGTCCTCCAGGGAGTCCCAGCTAGGATCACTGTAAACACAGCTGCCAGCACAGTGATTGGCAAACACAGCTCCCCACTGTCAGAGCAAATGCAGTACAGGTTCTGCTCTCATCCAAAATCAGTGGGATTAAGGGGTTGATTCTTTTGGCTAGCTAACTCAGGGACACAGTCTCAACAAGGCTACTGAAAAGAATGGTAAGTGATTGCCTTCACTGATGTCATCTAGATGTGTTTTTTATAGAATCATAGAATCATTTAGATTGGAAAAGACCTTTAAGATCATTGAGTCCAGCTGTAAACCTAACACTGTGAAGTCTACCAAGTCCTTAAGCACCACATCAATGTATATTTTTTGGCTGGTTTGGTTTTGGTTTATTTACAAGGCACAGAATCAGAGAATAATTGTGTTTGGAAAGGACCTTGTAGATCACGGAGTCCAACCATACCTACAAGAATAAAGAACACCTACATACCTGACCACTAAAAGGAAACAACACCAAAAAACAACACACAAGCCCCCTGCATGCCTACTCCTAGAACATGTCGTGAAGTACCATGTCAACTCATTTCTTAAATACATCCAGGGATGGTGACTCAACCACCTCCCTGGGCAGGCTGTTCCAGTGCCTCACCACCCTCTCTGTAAAGAATTTCTTCCTAATATCTAATCTAAGCCTCCCTTGCTGCAACTTCAGTCCATTTCCCCTGGTTCTTTAATTATTAACTGAGGAGAAGAGGCCAACACCCACCTCTCTACAACTTCCTTTAGGTAGCTGTAGAGGGCAATGAGGTCCCCCCTCAGCCTCCTCTTCTCCAAAATAAACATGCCCAGCTCCCTCAGCCTCTCCTCATATAACTTCTCCTCTAAGCCCCTTGCGAGCTTGGTAGCTCTCCTCTGGACACGTTCCAACACCTCAATGTCTTTCCTGTAATGAGGGGCCCAGAACTGAACACATTACTCAAGATGAGGCCTCACAAGGGCTGAGTACAAGGGCACAATAACTTCTCTTCTCCTGCTGGCCACGCTATTCTTTATACAAGCCAGGATCCGGTTGGCCTTCTCAGCCACATGGGCACACTGCTGGCTCATGTCCAGCCAGCTGTCTACCAGCACCCCCAGGTCCTTTTCTGATGGGCAGCTTTCCAGCCACTCATCCCCAAGCCTGTAGCGCTGCTGGGGGTTGTTGTGACCGAAATGCAGGACCTGACACTTGGCCTTGTTGTACCTTATACAATTGGCCTTGGCCCATCGATCCAACTTATCCAAGTCCCTCTCAAGAGCCTCCCTGCCTTCAAGCAGTTCAACACTCCCAAACAGTCTTTTATTTCTGACCCATGATGCTATTTAGTCTTAAGTCATATTTGCTTTTCAACTTCTCCCTGAGTATATTAGCTCAAATTCTTTCAGTTAAGTTAAAGCACATGAGCCCAGGTGAGAGCTTTAATGGAAGTGCTGCATAAGAAGTAATCAAATTATTTAGAGGCTTATTTTTTTTCCCATGTCTTTTCTCCACTGGTGCCCATAACACAATCTCTTCCAAGTACTTTAGGTTGGCACCTTCAGGCACTGCTATTCAAGATGTATTAAGATCCCTCTTTACGCATCTTAATACACATGAGAAAAGAAAAAGGTATCCATACTCCTTTAAAGTAGTAAGATTTTCAAATGAGACAACCATTGCTTCTCCTCACAGCTTTAAATATAACCCCAGAAGAAAATACAGTTAAAGCTGAGAATACATTGCCCCTTAAATCATCATTAACCTATTATAGTCAACAAAAGAAATAAAGCATTGTGAGATACAGAAATCCAGAAAATCCAGTTATTGACCCAGCATAGATATTAAAGAGAGCAGTTGCAAAGGCTAATGTTATCTGATGGGGACTTTTCTCCTGAAGGTCCTTTGTAGTCAACAGAGAGTGACAGGTTTCACACGAAGTCAAATCAGAGAGAATCATAGAATGGTAGGGGTTGGAAGGGACATCTGGAGATCACTGACTCCAACCCCCTGCCAGTGCAGGAACACCCAGGGCATGCCACACAAGAACATATCCAGGTGGGTCTTCAAAGTCTCTAGAGAAGGACACTCCACAACATCTCTGGGCAGCCTGTTCCAGTGCTCTGTCACTCTCACAGTGAAGAAGTTTTATCTCAGGTTGAGGTGGAACTTCCTGTGTTTCACTTTGCTACCATTCTCTCTTGTTCTATCACAGGGCATAATTGAAAAGAGACTGGTCCCTTCTACTTGACACCCACCCTGGGATATTTGTAAACATTAGTAAGATCCCCTCTCAGTCTTCTCTTTTCCAGGCTAAACAGTCCCAGGGCCTCTCAGCCTTTCCTCATAAGGGAGATGTTCCAGTCCCTTCATCATCTTTGTAGCTCTCTGTTGGAGTCTCTCTAGTATTTCCCTGTCCCTCTTGAACTGGGATATCAGAACTGGGCACGATACTCCAAATGTTGTCTCACTAGGGTAGAATAGAGGGGGAGGAGAACCTCCCTCGACCTGATGGCCACACTCTTCTTTATGCACCCCAGGATACCATTGGCCTTCCAGGCCACAAGGGCACATTGCTGTCCCATGGATAACTTGCTGTCCACCAGGACGCCAAGGTCCTTCTCCATGGAGCTGCTCTCCAGCAGGTCTACCCCTAACCTGTAGTGCTACACTGTCCTCCTCTTAAGGTGTAGGACTCTACACTTATCCTTGTTGAACTTCATTAGGTTTGCCTTTGCCCAGCTCTACAATCTATCAAGATCTCACTGGACGGCAGCACAGCCTTCCAGTGTATCAAACACTCCTCCCAGTTTAGTATCATCAGACTTGCTGAAGGTGCACTCTAACCCTTCATCCAGGTCATTGATGAAGATGTTGAATTAGACTGGACCCAGAACTGAACCCTGGGGAACACCACTACTTAAGGTCGCCAGCTGGACTCTGCACCACTGATCACAACCCTCTGAGCTCTATTGTTCAGCCAGTTCTCAAACCATCTCACTAACCCACTCTACTAACCCACACTTCCTGAGCTTACCCATGAGGATTTTATGAGAGACAGTATCAAAAGTTTTCCTGAAGTCAAGGTAGACAACATCCACTCTCCCTGCTTCTACCTATTCAGTCACACCATTATAGAAGGCTATCAGATTAGTCAGACATGACTTCCCTTTAGTAAATCCATGATGACTACTCTTGATAACCTGCTTTTCTTCCATGTGCTGAGATATGATCTCCAGAATGAGCTGTTCCATTGCCTTTCCAGGCAATGTATCTCACAAACTGTATCTCACAAAGTGGAGGTGAGGCTGACTGGTCTGTAATTACCAGGGTCTTCTTTCTTGCCCTTTTTGAAGACTGGAGTGACATTGGCTTTCCTCCAGTTCTCAGACACCTCACCTGTTCTCCATGATCTTTCAAAAATGAAGGAAAGTGGTAGAGCAAGAACATCAGCCAGCTGCCTCAGCACTCGTTGGTGCACCACATTGGGCCCATGGATCTGTGTGTGTTCAGTTTACCCAAATGCTTTCTAACTCAGTCCTCACTGACCAGTGGAGAGAATTCCTCCTTCCAGGCTTTCACTCTTACTTCCAAGGTCAGGGATTACTGAGGGCTGGCCTTGGCAGTGAAGACTGAAGCAAAGAAGGCATTCAGTAACTCTGCTTTCTCTGCATCCTTTGGCACCAGGTCTCCTGCATCACTCATCAGTGGGCCCACATTTTCCCTAGTCTTCCTTTTACCGTTGATGTATTTGAAGAAGTCCTTCTTCTCCTTTACTTCCTTGGCCAGAGTTAATTCCAAGAGGGCCTTGGCCTTCCTTGTTGCATCCCTAAAAACCCTGACATGTATAGCATTCCTATAATCCTCCCAAGAGACCAGTCCCTTTTACCACATGCTGTGAACTTCTTTTTTCCTCTTGAGTTTTTTCAGCAGCTCCTTACTCATTGATGCTGGTCTCCTTCCTCCTCTACTTGATTTTTTACTCAAAGAAATGCATCTGTCTTGAGCTTGAAGGAAGTAATGTTTGAACATCAACCAGCTCTCTTGGGCCCCCTTACCTTCTAGAGTCTTAGCCCAAGGGATTCCTCCAAGTAGGTCTTTGAAGAGGACAAAGTTAGCCCTACTGAAGTCCAGGGTTGCAATCTTATTTATTGCCTTGCTTTTTCCTTATATGATACTAAACTCTACCATGTTGTGATCACTACTGCCAAGGCTGCCCCCAACCTTCACATCCTCTACCAGACCTTTTTTTTGCATTAATACAAGGTCCAGAAGCACACCCTTCCTCTCTGGCACTTCTAACACCTGCTTCAGGAAGTTATTGATGCATTGCAAGAGCCTTCTGGACTGAGTATACCTGGATGTGTAGCCTTTCCAACAAATATGAGGGTGATTGAAGTCACCCATGATGACCAGGGTATGTGATCCTGAGGCTACTTCCATCTGCCTGTAGAAGGTCTCTTCAACATTTTCTTCCTGGTTTGGTGGTCTGCTGTAGACATCCACAACAGTTTCACCTATATTTTCATGCCCCTTATTCCTCACCCATAAGCTTTCAACACATTCTTCATCCCCCCCCTGGGAAGAGCTCAATGCATTCCAGTTGCTCACACACATAAAGAGCAACTCCACCATCTTGCCTTGCTGGTCTATCTTTCCTAAAAAGTACATAACCATCCATGACAACATTCCAGTCATGTCTGCTATCCCAACATGTCTCAGTAATTGCAATGAGATCATGGCCCTGCAACCAAACATAGATCTCCAGTTCCTCCTGCTTATTCCCCATGCTGTGTGCACTGGTGTATAAGGATTTCAGAGAAGGGGTTGAGTGTACAGTTTTTGCCCTTGGTGGGTAGAAGACCTGGCTCTCAAAAATGTCAGCACACTGCCCCACAAGTGCGGGGGTACAACCACGGGCATCTCTAGCAAGTCTGGATACATCTCCCTCCCCCTTTGTACCTAGTTTAAAGCCCTGTCAATCAACCCTGCAATCTCTTGAAAAAACTCTCTTCCCCTTTTGAGAAAGGTGTTTCACATTAGGTGTCAGCAAACCTGGTGCTGTACAGGTCATCCCATTGTCAAAAGAACCAAAATTGTTATGGTGACACCAGCTATGGAGCCATGTGGTAATAGCCTGTATTTGCCCGTTCACTCTAATGTCACTACCTGCCACTGGAAGGAGAGAGGAAAATATAATTTGTGCCCCAGAATCCCTCAACAGTTGTCCCAAGGCTCTAAAGTCTCTTTTGACTGTTCTTGTATTATTATTCTCACTGTGCTCACCACCTACATGGAAGACCAGCAATGAATAATCCGAGGACTGTACCAAGCTAGGAAGATTCCTAGTGATGTCCTTAACCTGGGCTCCAGGGAGACAGCAGACCTCCTGTGAGAAGGGTCTGCCCAGTATATTGGACCCTCTGCTACTCTCAGAAGGGAGTTGCCTACAACTATAACCCTTTGTTTTTTTGGTTTTGTTTTTGTTTTTTTCTTGTGGGTGTGGTTGTGATAGGAGTAGCAGGCCTTTCTGACTGTGGACAAACCTCTGGTGTAGGTTGCCCATTGACTGCAAACTCATTTGGCTTGTCTTTCTCAAGCAGGGCCTCATGTCTGTTCTTCAGTGGCACTGGAGGGATGAGGTGGGCAAAGAGGGAGTTCACCTGCTGCACGATGATGAACTTGCCTCCATTCACTCCCCCCCATCCAGACCACTGCCTATGGTCTGACAGGGGTAGGGTGCAGGGTCTTGTTGGTCCTGAGTGCTTTCTGACAGCTGCTCCCATTTCTGTTTCAGGGAGGGCAGGGCCTGGCTCCATCAGTCTGTCTCCTGCTCAGCCTCCCTGATGCTCCTCAGCCTTTCAGCTTCCTCTTGTAACTTTGCTATGCAGTAGAGGAGATCATCTGCCTGTTCACACTTCATGTAGCTGTTCCCATCACTGTCATTAGTTTCCAGTGCCAGGCTGTGACATTCCTTACAGCCTGTGACCTGGACCGCTGCATGTTTCTGTGGGCCCATGTGTTTTCCCACTGAAACATGCAGAGAGCTTAGAGATCCTTGTTCTGGGTGTTCCCGAGGAGAATCACATCTCTTTTCTGTAACTTGAAGACATCTAGGAGACACTAATTTCTCATTTGGTGAAGGGATTTGTCAAATTATTTTGAAAATCAAGTAAATGGTATCAGCCACATCATCTTTATGTACAAGCCCACCTACCCTTTCAAAGATCTGTAAGAGGTGAGGAAAGGAATATATGGAGTTGACTCTTCCCCAGCAGGCTGTAAATACATAAATCCCAGTGGATAAATTGCAGACTTCATACTAATGATCACAGAATCATTAAGGTTGGAAAAGACCTCTAAGATCATCAAGTCCAACCATCAACCCAACATTATCATGATCACTAAACCATGTCTTGAAGTACCACGTCTAATCCTGACAGGGAAAATATAGCCCAACTGTACATAGATACCTGAGTGATGAAGAAAAAAAAAATCTGTTGGACTGAAACATTGATTTAATCTGATTTCTTATATGTCACTTTTTTCCATGTCACTTGCCAATATTTTTTTCTAAAAAAAATACAGTGCAGTTTCATTACAGAAAGATAAACTAGTCCTATTTTTTTTAAACTGATACAAATTATGTTGTTCTATTTTTGTTTTCCACAGCCATAAGTGTGTTTGTATCATTTTTTATGCTAAATATTTTCTTTCATTGTTTGTCACAGCCTAAATATTTTGTCCCAAATGTCACAACAGTTTTGTTGCCTCATTTCAACAGTTTTGTTAGTAAAACAGTGTGTACTGAAATACAAGCAATACATATGAAAATACTTTCTTACAACTCAAGTGTTAAGTGATTACATGTATACACATCATTTCCAAGAAACCAAGGGAACTAAAGAAAGTATTAGGAATTTGTTGCATAAACCGCCTGTCTAAAATTACATTTTATGATATTATTTTCTTATCAGACTGTATCTTGAAGTGCAGGAAAAAGTAACCATTTTGTAGGTAACATCTCTTAAAAAGAGATTTAATTGTGCTACTTGGCTTGTAGTGTTTTATTCTAAAGGAGGGAATGACTTAAAGAGCAGGGGAAAATGTGAACATACTTCAGAGGAGAATAAAAACCTTCTGCTTCTGTTGTACATGATGAAAACTTGACATTTTCTCTGTCCAAACTTACTCGTTGACACCATTCTCTATCCTACAAAAATTTATCTTCCCACTGTTAACACTATGACAACACTGCTGCAAAATACATTTACCTGTCCTATCACTTCAACCTGCAGCCTTCATGGTACCTCTTTCTTCAGCGTACCAGGCCAAAAATGTAGACCAGCTCTTCCCTTCACACAGTGGTGTTGCCTGTAACTATCTACAGTTTCAGAGCAAGCAGCATTAGATGTTCTTCCAGTGAATGCCAACTGCGGGGTATTTCCTCCTCTTCAAAATGTCTTCTTGAAATCTGTTTGTGGCTACACAAGGCTTGACAATGGCATTTGAGTTGTGAATTCTGAGGCTCTTGGTATTGTTTCACTATTCACATTTATTACCAACTCCTTCTTAAATGCACCCTTAGACTTCAATGCTAATTCTGTTAACTGTAATGGCATTTCTAACATCCAAGCCAGATCTTAGAAGCAGTCTCACCCTGTCAAGCCAAAGACATGAGACCAAAACCACTAATAGACAAGAAAGTCAATCAAGTCTTTGAAGAGCATTTGAGACTGACTCATTTCTTATCCAAATATAAATACAAATGTCTGTAAACAACGACTATACAAAATACAATGAATCAAACTTGGTCCATTTAGGAATACTATATGTATTCTATTAAATTTTCTTCTTGATATTCACCCTACTCCTTGCTCTCCATTATCTAACCATGCACGTAGACCTAATGCTTTGTGGTAAGATTTGGCAAAGCAAAAGCTGTCTGTCAACAGTTTATTTTCAAGAGCAAATGACCTAAATATAACAAATTGATCAACTCTCTAAATTTTCTCTAACACATTATGTTACCCCTATTTACACATTTCTAGAATAGAACTGTATTCCCCTTATATCCCCACATTTCTACATATTTCCAAAAATGCTTTCTCTCTTGTTATTTTAAGGATATTACACATCTATATTTCTATCCATCCTTTTTACAGACCCAGGATTTAAATGCAGACTTTGGCAGGTAACTTAGCCCTGTTGCTTAGCAGCAGCTGAGACACATGTAAATGCAATAACGGAAATTCTCGCGGTTACAAAAGTGGAAAGCTCTTGCCTGCTAAAAGCGGATGTTTATAAATCTGCTGGACTCAAAGTAAATGGCAATATTAGATTTGAAAAATTCTTTCCAAACAAAATACAGTCTTGAATACAAAGCCAAACAGCTTGACAAAACTAAAGTAGTAGAGAGACTGAGGTTAAAAGCACAAGAGTCAGTATTTAATTATGATGGCTTTTATGTATTGAATACTCTAACTGTCATATGATTACCAGTAAAACAGACTACACTCCATTTCATTTAATGGGTGAAACAATAGATTCATGAAAGTCAACTGCAAAACTTTTGCTCCCTTTATAAAACTAGGATTTCATATTATCTCAATTTTTTTCATTCAAACTTATTTTTAAAAGCACTGATTCAAGTGTCCATGTGAATCCAAAGCACTCCATCTTTGCTTCATAAAAATACTTGCTTTAACCTGCATTTGACAGGTCCATATGCTCACAGAAACATGTGGATTGCAGTTGGATTCTATTCTTAATTCTCTGGTACCATCAGCAAGAAGGAACCTAAAATGGCATCCAGACTCAGACAACTGGACTTGAGAATGACCATGGTCAATTTTAACAACTGTCCCTTCCTACATGTGCTTAAGTATTTTCTGCACTGCTGGTGTGTAACATGCTGGAGGGCTATGCCCATGCTCATCATTACAGACTTTGGGTTTAATACATTACACATGTAGGGTGTAATTTATTTTAGGCATCCAAGTTGTCTAAAAGACAGCTACGAAACTTGAGAATCCCTGTACAGTGAATGGAGAACAGCATTTCCATAGCATCATTAATTTCTTCCAAAAATAAATGTTTAAGATTAGATTAATTCCCTTGATAATTCTCCTTCAGTCCATTAGTTATTAAGGAAATGAAAGTGGTTTTTCAGACAAAATGAATAATCCTCTGGAAATGCCCCTCTCTTTTCATTGACTCTAGTACAGCCTAAACGACAAACTAGCTTTCAGATGGCAAAATTAATTCCAACCCTTACATCTGTGCTGCAGCTCAATGGCAGGGATGAGAGCAACTGAAAAAGCAACGAGCTAGTGGAAAATATCCTGCATTTTAACTCAGAGGATCTCAGTACTATCCTCAAAGGTGCTAATATTTTCCTGAAAATTAACTTAAATCCATTTTCACTTCTAACCCAGACTGATTCTCACAGTCTGTAATGCAGTTATTTTGATACGCAGATCTTGTTTGGGACTCCTTTCAACTAAAGATAATATAAAACCATTTTATTCTACAGTGACACACTGCCTGAGCTCTAGCTCCATTTGTTATTTATACATTGCAAATTTACACATTGCACAAGGGTTTCTTCTTCACTGAACTCTGTAGAGCAGAAACAAAGAAGTAACAATTTTCCTGTTCTGAATATTTGACAAAAGGTTTTATTTATTCCAACTGGATGCCATTTATTTGTGATTTTTTTATCCCTTCTAAATATGATGGTTTGTCCGCTTGTGTCACTCATTCTCTATTCATTTCCATCAGCTGTGCCTCTAGCTCCCATGAGAACACTTCAGTTTTGTTTCAAGGCCCAGAAATATGATAATCAACAAATATTTCTAGGTCAACTCCATTGCCACTGTGTCAGAATGGTCATGAGAAATGCTGATGCAATTAAACACTGATTTGACACTCAAACTACCAGCCAGACAGATATAAAATACGGTTTGGTTTACATAGATCTTTTCATATTATCCCCTTTAAGAACCTTGTAAAAGATAATCATTTATACTGAAGAAACAAAACAGGAAAAATGCTTAATACTTTTATGGTGTTTTGCATTTTACTGCTGTACAAACATTTAACTAATTAAGCCTCACAATACCCAAGTGAGGAATGGAAGGAAGCATTATTATGGTTATATGTTATAATTATACTGTCTCATTTAGAATTTCCTGGCTTGTGACTTTTAAAGTAATTATTATAATTATCATAAAACTAATAAAAAGTCAGAAACAACCTTTTTTTTTTTCCTTTTTTTTTTTTTTGAATGTCCTCTAAGCTAAGCAAAGAAAGAGTTTACAAATGCCTAAAAGCACACACTAAAAGCACACAAACTACACATCACACTAGCTTTCACCACTAATCCAGCCAGCACCCTAGAAAAGAAAGAGATGAGCTAGCTGAGAATAAAAGTACATTACGGTTAGGAAAAAGATGGAGATGAATGCCTGCCTGCCAGAATTGCATAGGAGTTTGGAGATGCCAAGGCTGCATCTTCTGGCCCACTCCAAGAAGTAGGAGGGCTCTTTACTTGGGGGAGGAAACTTCTGCTTTCTCATTATATTGCGTTCTGTGAATTTACCCAGTGATAGAAAGAATTGAGGCCCTAACAAAATAAATGAGTTTTAACAACTTAAAAAGTGCATTTTATCTATAAAGAAGTACTAAAGAACTATTCTCACTTTAGTCAAAGTCTTGTCTTCCACCATAACACTTCCACTTCACTATGCACGTGTCTTGTGTACTGTTACCACTTCCTTTTGTTATACAGTAAATGATCTACACAGTAACTAGGCATTGCTTTTCTGGTAAAGAAGTGGATTTTATTTCCATCGCTGTTCTTTTGGCCCTGAGATGACTGTGCAATGACACAACTTCAGCTGTCCTTTCATCCAGCTAACACCCGAACATGCTGGCAACAAAACCTGGGATAGACTTCTTCAACCAGTAAGCTACATGAACTTGGTCATGCCACACACATACAATGCTTCCATGGAATTTTTATGCCATTCTATGTTTTTATTCTATGTAAAAATGAAGAAAAGGTAAGAAGCGTTCTTGCCCACTGGTGTATTTCACAGTGACACAGGCCATCCCACAGAAATCAGTGGTCCCTTTGGGACTGTGTACTTGGTTTCATTGCATTGTATGTAGAACACTATTTCTATGAATATGGAAACTTAAATATGGCACAAAGTATTCTGGCAATATGTAAAATGCATGCCCATGAGCACAAACCAGAAGAGAACAAAGAAAATGATTGAGATGAACAATCATATGGAGAAAAAGAACATTGGGTACATGTATAGAGAATGGAAACAAATAACCAAAAACCGCCTGAAGACAAAAGTACTATTGGCGATAATGCAGGGATAATGTTTTCAAAGGGATTAACTGTTCTGGAGCACTTTTCCCATGTGTAAAGCACAACGTACTTTTTATTCAGATAGGTTGATTTGGCAGTCTCTTTATTGCTAGCAAAAGCTATTTATTGTGCCTGTGAAGGAAAAATTCCACCCTTGGATAGCCAGAATGCAGTTCTTTTATCTCAAACTGACAACTGCTGGCTGGATAGAGCTTAGGAGCTAATTTCACACTGATAGCACATTTCTGTAGGATGCCTATTAGAACTTTGTGTGCCAAATAAATCACTTGCAAGTATTTAATAAATTTAGCTATGCATTGATATAATTTTTATATTGAATGTGTTAAATTCAGCCTGCGGAACCATATATGATTTCTCTGGCACAATATCATTATTCCTAGGAGGTAACAAAGAGGTATGTCATTTTAAAAGAAATATCTGAATACAAAGATCAGCATTTACCTGTTGTTAGCATTACTTTTTTACTCAGTTTTACCACCTTGGACCTGCTGGTGATTTTCTGTATGAGCAACTTAATTTTCTGAGAGTGAAAATAGGGTTTCCTTACATGTTGTTTTAGAGCATGTGCTATTTTCATTATTTTTTATGCTTCAAAGACTCTCCAGGTTAGTAGTTACAGGAAGCAGAAACTGTTCTCATTCTCCCTACTCTTGGCTCTACATTAGAATAACCCTTGAATTTATGTGTCTGTGAAAATTACATCAGGCCCATTAAATACCATTTCCCTGCTATACAGAAAAACTCCAGGGGAAAAGAATCTTAAAAATAAATTAGTAGATAGACTAATACACCATAGGGGCTAATCTATGGCATGGAGTTTGCAATTCCAACACAAGGCCACTAACCTGTTGAGCTTCCTGTGTCATATACTGTATATAACTGTAGAAAGGACTAATTGATAGATAAATAATTGCTTCTTCAAGCCAAGATTGATATAGCATCCTTACAATTAAATATGATTATTATAAGCCCCATTTTCAGGATCCTATTTTATATACCAGCATTTCTGCCAACTCAAAAAAAAACCCCAAACCCACCAAACAATACCCAAAACATTAGATATGCTCTAAAGAGTTGTTCTTGACTTTAACCATAGTTTTATTGCTGTCTATAACCACCATATACTTGAATTCAGAAAATATAACTTTCTCAGGCCAAGTGTTTTCTGAAAAATTACTTTTATTTAAAAAACAAACAAACAAACAACTAGATGCCATGTATGGACATGGTATTTTAAAAAGTCAAATATTGGAAATTATGACTTGCTAAAGTAGCACATGAAGTGTTAAGGCATACTTTATTCTGCTTATATGAACAACAGACGAGGTAGATGAAAATTACATGTGCACTACGATCAGTGAGAATCTGATGCTCAGTTGTACCCTTCTGTGGCTTTAGATGTGCATGAAATGGTATGACTGCATACCTCCAAGAAACCTTTGGGATTTGGTCACCATTAAGCAACTGTGAACTCAGAGTAGTGGATTGTCACCTAAGTGACCTGTCCTAATCAAGAAACTGGAAGCAGTTTAATTTCTCTATATGTTTGTACCAAGTTTACGAATCCATATGTAATATAAGACTCAGTGTGCTGAAGATGCTTTTTACTAAGATGTAGAAATTGGACCCTTAGGAGGGAAGATGTATTTTACTCCTGAATGAAGTTAGCAGTGTTAATGGAGTACAGAGTACAGCATACAACATGATAAAGTGTTAACAGCATCTGTGAGAGAGAAAGTGGGAAGCAGTGGTTTAGTGGAAGGAACAACTGCATCCTTCCTGCTGGGACTAGAGTATGTATGTGTGGGTAGGGAGACTCTGAAGGGAACTAGGGACATGTGCATTTCACTGGGACCACATCCAAAGAGCATCACCTTCCAGATACCCATGTTTAGCAGCTGGCTGAAAAGCAGTTGGATGTTGGGTTTATTCTGGTGAAAACAGATCTATGCTAGGAAGGAGGACATCTCCTGAAGTTATTTGTAGGCTTTACCTGTGGTGTTCTGCAAGGCTTTCACAGCATAATTTCTTGTTTTAATTGGTTCATTCTTAGACAACTCCATCATTTCAGTTACAGGGTTTAATTACATAATTATCTGCACTAACACATATTATAAAATTAGGCACAGTAATTGCTACATTAAGAAACACCAACACAATTAAAAAATATTTCCAGTACCAAAAGGTGCTTAAACGAGGGACACAGATCTAGTAAACGTGGACAAAAGAAGTAGTGGTAGCTGGAGCCTGTGAACATGAAAGCAAATAATACATGAAAGCTCTTTCTAATCAGTTCTTGTGTATTTGGTATTAGTACTAGGGACAGGAGCCATATAGCCAAAATTCTTGTATCTTGGAATAAGGTTTTCTTTCTCTCCTAGCCTGATCAGTTTGACAGAGAGGAGCAAATTAGTGAATATCTGTCGAAGTAAGCTGTGAAGAGTCACGAGCATGCATACAAGTGTGTGATTTCCTAATAAGGGATAACAGCAAT
Organism: Megaceryle torquata; assembly: GCA_024611175.1. Lineage (NCBI taxonomy): Eukaryota > Metazoa > Chordata > Aves > Coraciiformes > Cerylidae > Megaceryle > Megaceryle torquata. Next base: position 70,979 of record JANIJG010018090.1, read on the forward strand.
TCTAGGTTATCTCCTTACTCGCAAAAGGGTCACAGACATCTAGAAATAACTTCATAATTGAATACACTTCTGTTGAAAGCTGCTGACAAGGTCCATATAAAATTGACCAAAGATTTTTTAATTCCTTTTTTTTTTTTTAATAGCTTTGTTAACATGGAAATAATACCAAACTGACTTTGATATGAACTTTGAGGTGAACTGTAATGTTGATTTATACTTCTGCTTATACTGCTGTTCCTCTGGACCACAGAGAAATTTTATTTAAAGCTGAATATTCAGTTCTGGGCTATCCATGCAACCAGACAGCCAAACTTCAGGTCTTATACAGGTGGATTCCACACCAGCCTCTTCTGAGAACATTTCATGTGTTTTTCAGTAAAACGGCAAAATCTCCTCTAGTCTAAATTTCCTTATGTTGATTACTTTACCTTCCAAACCACATGTTTTTCTCATTTTGTTCTGTTCATCATTGAATACAAAATTAAGATAGCTAGCTAATTCTCATGCCAAGTAGCAGCAAGTAATCTCAATTCAGCAATCAATAGGTTTGTCAGTGCAAATAGTCTACTCCTATGAGTCTTAATTAAACATGAAAAGATGAAAATTTACTCTCATTGAAGAAAAAGAAAGTTGATATCCCAAGGTACTGGAAACATTCAGACTATGATTAGTAGAAGCCTGACTGGAATCTCAACGAATGTCTACACAATTTAACTTGGTAACTAAGCAAGCTGCCAAACATCTCTCCATATCACAGAACCCTGAAAAAGCACCTGCTGTTTCATAACCCTCATAGCTATAGCTACACACAGCAGTGGTAATACAGATCTGCCACCTCAAAGTACCACAGGCAGATGGAGCAGGCTGAAATGCAATGCATGGCTGCAACATCCATGGTCCAGACTAATTGGACCCCTTTATTTTTTTGGAGTATTCACACCCACTACAGTGACTCACAGCTGTCCATCTGGGAAGCTCTGGAAGTATGTATCACTAAGATAATTTAATTTTCCGAAGGACTGATGAGTTCCCTGGGAGGAGGGGGGGAAATGAAGATAAGGCATGGAGGCATTGTGTCAGGGTGAAGGGACTTGGTTTGGAGCACCAAGTTCCCATCCACACCTTTATGAAACATGAATGCTGTTTTCAGCCCCAGGTCCTGTGTGTAAGTGAGATATTGGAATTAGACTTTAATACTAGAAGAAAATACTTGAATGTTTTAAAACGAAATACTTTATATCGTATTAGTTTACTCTGGTGTTGAAATGAAGTGCCTTGGTTTCAAAGGATCCTTCAGGAACCTTGTAATACCAAACAACTTTTTTAATATTTAAGCAAACAGAAATGTTTATAGTTCAAGATTTGTGACAAGCTGAAGTCCCTGAAAGACCTTAGTTCACTTTGTCTCACATAACAAAAGTGCACGCTTACTAGCCTTCAGAACAAGTTGTAGGATGAAAGTTTTCCAAATCAAAGTTACTGAAGGCCTAAAATACAGGTTTCCACTAAGACACGGTCAGTTTAAATATAGAGCACAGATCACAATGTAGGTTTAAAGCATATATTTGAAGTCTGGCCAAAAGTGCCATACTATAATGTGCATGTATGACCCCAGGAAGTCATTCCCAAGCCAATCTGTAGGAAAAAAAGTCCTCACTACATAAAAATAGTAAGGGAAATCTGTATTTTGACCCATGAGATATCTTCAACACTAACTTTGCCAAAGATGTCAAGCAAGTGGTTTAACTTCTTTGTATTTAAATTGTCCATACATAATATAGAGAATTTATATGCTCCTTTCATTATTATTTTATTTAGATTGCAAGAGAAGGGAATATCTCTGAAAAAAGTAGTCAGTATCACCACTTCCTGTCTTCACTGTGCATCCTCAAGAGTTTTCACTAGTTTGTGAACACCATTCCTTGCGATGAAAAGGAAAGCACAAAGGTGGTATGAAGTGAGACAGGAAATAGGAAGTTTGTGGAGGTAAAAAGTCCAAAACACTTGACTCTTCCAACAGGTTAGGTAAAGGTTGCAAACCACTGTTCAATCTTGACAGCTGCTCTGAGGACTGCTTAACAATGGTAAAATTTGCTACAACAAATAGTAGACACCATTACAGCTACAGGACTCGGTGCTCTTTTTTTTTTTTGTCTTTTGAGGTTTTTGATATTTTGAGTTAACAATGGCTCTCCCCATCCCAGCTGCACCACTCCTTGTGCATTACCCTACAGGGAAAACATAACCATATTAATGAATAATCATAACCATATTAATTAATTCAGTGTTTTGCTACAGAAATGGCTACATTATCCCAAATTCATAGTTTTGATTTCTCTGAAGAATCCAACACAGAGCAAAGGTGACTTGTAAAGGGAACAAGGTCTGTTATAAAAATGCATGACAGTTTTTGGAACTGGTGAGCTTTAAAAATGAAAGATAAAGTAAAAGTAATTCGTATGTTATTGTTGGAAAATTTACCCATATTGGATTCTTTTATTGGGCTATCTTGGAAACTAGGGCATGCATGTATCTGGTGCAATTTTTAAGCATTCCAGGATGGATTGTCTTGCCCTGGCTGGACACTTTCTCTTCAATGCTTTGGACTTGATGCTAGTTTAGAGCACTTCCAGGAACCACATATAACCACAGAATTACAGAACTATTCAGTACTTAGTAATAATCAGAGTTTTGGAGTAAACCTTCATATCCCCACACATCTGCTGACTCTGTAAGCCCTGGAGATGCCTTTGGACAGTTGGACTGCTTTATGGATTCATGTGACCATCACTGCTGCCTCTCACAGAGAGAGGGTGTCAGCATATGTTACTGAATTGTTCAAGCATCAGGAAAATTGATCCCACTAGCCTGGACTCTCCACAAGCTGCTATTTGGAACAATTAAGATTTAGCTATTTAGATTTCATCTCTTAGAATTGTCTGACTTCCTCATTTTCTAGATTTAGAGTCTCTAGAGATCGTCTGGAGGATATGGGCCATTATGTGCTCTGCAACAGAAGGAAAGAAAAATGTATTTTAGCCTTTAAAATTGGCCACTAGCTAATGCTGCAAAAACAAATGGACTTGACTTTGCTTCTGAAACTGTTTTTCTGCTAACTTCAGGACCCTTACACTCATCATTCATCAGACTCAGTTTTCAAGTAACTGCTGACTTTAAATGAGTTACCAATGTGTAGCTTCACACATGATGAGAGGAAGTCTCCAGACTCTAGATCAAACTTGTAGAGCTGGACGTTAATGGAGCTTGCACCAGACTTCACAGGACTCAAGTCTCACAATGATAAACAATTTCAAGAGCTCAGTGCCCTCCTAAACGCTTAAATAAGGATCAGGAATGAAAACTCCCATTAGCTTCACTCAGATTAGGATTCCAGTCTAAACTGACTCCATTCTACATTCTTAAAGGCTCTTTGTATCCAGTGGTGTGATTTACAGCCATATTTTCAGAACAGTTCACTAACCATTATTCTGCTCCTTACGAAAATTACTGTTTTCATTTTATTTATTAGCTTGTTTATTTATTAGCTTAAAAGAGAATCCATATTTATATACTGTATTTTATTTTTCAGTGTATTTGCTGATCTTGAAAAGCTCTGTTTACTAAAATCAGATTTTAAAACATGTTCCATAATATGACATTAAATCCAGCCTTTTTTTTTTTTTTTTTTTTTTTTTGGGATCAGCAAAAAGGCAGAAATGTGGCAGAGAAGTGTGTTTCCTCTTTTCTCCTCTTCCCCAGTTTTTTTAGTTTGGGTGAAAGGTAACACGG
>JANIJG010018090.1:74777-116991 GCA_024611175.1 Megaceryle torquata
AACATTTTCAATAATATGACATTAAATCCAGCCTTTTTTTTTTTTTTTTTTTTTTTTTTTTTTCTGGGATCAGCAAAGAGACAGAAATGCAGCAGAAGAGTGTGTTACCAGTATCCTCCTCTTCCCCAGATTTTTCAGTCAGGCTCAAAGGTAACACTGTCTTTGGGGTTTGTTTGATTTTGTTTTTACATGTAAGAAGCATTCTGATACTTTGTTTTACAATTCATGCAGCACAACTTCAGCTTCTGTTTGAAACTTACAATAAGCCTCTTATGTGGTTTTCTAGTGGACTTGCATTTTGGCACAGCATCTGTCTATTCATGTTTATAAGGAGAAGAAGGAGGAGGAATAATGGCAAAAGCAGTTTTGCATGGAAAACATCCAGGCAACAAGACCATGCCTTTTCTTTAACCAAGTCCTGTATGAAAAGCAATTGTGATCTCCTTTGTTTTTGAAGTTATCAGAACCTAATTTTAATACAGCTTTGGAGCACTAAACATTTACTTCATCCTGAAAAGCACTCCTCTGTGACAGTGCTGCAACACAAGCACATTTGCTTTTCAGCATATTGCCTTTTGGATCCTGCTCTTCCACTGGAATTTTCAGTGCACTTCCAGTGAAAGGTTTTTTACTCTTTAGGAGCATTTCTTTCTAATGATTTTACTGTAACTGTCTCAAATGAACAGCTTTGTATTAAGTGCTTAAGGAATGCAATAAGAATCTTTACCTCATAGATTGTTCTAAAAACCACCCGAAGCAAAACTTCCACTGATGCCAATAACATTACTGGTACTTCTTTCTAGCCTCTATTTGCCTGTCTACATACATGTTGCTTCTTACAGAGCCACCTTGTAATGTCCCTGGACAACCTCTTCGTTGCTTTGCTTTTTTGCATCCAATGCTATTTCTAATTATCTCCAACATAACAAAAATAGTTAAATTATTCTGTATCAGCATTAAAAATTCAGTAACACAGCAGTACTATTTAGTACTGTTTAATGATAAATGATAATAAAGCAGTACTGTTTAATGATTTTTTCAGAGTAATATTTATAAATAAATACATACGAAGTTTTCTATATTGCAATTAAATTTAGTTGGTGCATCCAACAAGCATACTGTCATATTGCCCAGGAAGACTGCTAGCATCCCAAATGTGATCTTCTGGAAGGTAGCAACAGCAGGGACTAAAATCATGTATGAGTAGACACATCAGTATTTTTGATAATGCTCATGATTTCAAAACATGATGTGTTTCTTTAACAATACAGAATTGGTATAATATACCTAAATATATTAATTATTTTAGGTATACTAAACCTAATGTTCATGTAATACACCCAAAAAGTACTATTATAGGGAGAATTTAAGTGCCCAAACCACACTCATAAAACCAGCACAGTTTTTCCAGTTAAAAGAGATGGTCCCAGAAAAATCAGTTTCTGCCAGTGCATCTGCATCTATGTCAGGGGCATCTGTAAACACAGCTGTGATGTTCTGGAATCCCACTTTTTCACAACCACTGAAAGCCTGAAATGCAGCTCTAACCCAACATTTTGAGAAGCTCTGTGCCATCTTTAGAAAGATGCTCGTCTGCCTTGAAAATCTGGATAGAGAAAAAGAGGCTGCAAATATATCCACTTAAATTTCAAAAGATTTTTGAGACTGTTTTGTTCTACACATATTAAAATGAAGGACTAGAAATCATTTTCCTTCAAGGCAGGAAATGTGAGATAGAAGCCAAAAATATTATAAACCCTTTGATTGTAATTAATCAAATACCATTACTGTACTTTTTTAAAAAAAGAAATAGTATCTATAAAACCCCACAACATAGATAAATAAAAGATGTGCAATAGATTCACAAAATAATTTTTTTAGCATATTTAATGTTAACATTATATCATGATCACTCCAACACTAGTCTCCCAGTTAAAGGACCATCAGTGCTTGTTTCTGTTACTAATCCAGAGGATATGCTTCTTATGTTCAGTGACCCAGTTCCAAGAAGTATCACAATATAGAAGCCTATTTTCCACTTAATAAACATGCATAATTCCTGTGAACATTACCACTGATTATGCACAGTTACATACTCTAGGGTATACTCATCTAAACCCAGTGAATTCAAAAGATCTGAAGGAAAATGTATTTGGCCCTCAAGACTGCAAGAAACCCTAAAGAATGATAGGAACAGTCCAGAATGTTTTTAGTGGCATATTTTAATAACACTTTTGTATATTAATTCCTTCAGCTCTCTGCCCACAATGCTAATGATGTTTTATGTAAGATAAAAGAATTAAGGACTTTTTAAGATAGAAAAATGAAAAATTAAGAAAGCAAGCAAGGATTAAGCTTAATGGCTAGGATATTCTCTCTGAAGATGGAAACTGTAGGTTCCAGCCTTTCTGATGCTATTTATCATCACTTCCTGCAGAAAAATAAGTTAACTGGGCTATCGCCAGCAGCCCAGAAAGCCAAATCTCATCATGAGCAATGAGAAGGTGAGCAGTGCAGATTCAAACTCTTTACAGGGACATGATAATTGATTCAGAGTTTCCTATAGTGTGATAAGTACTTAAAGCACTGCATTAAAGATAAGGCATTCACATTGTCTTCATTACTTCAGAGAGAAAGAAAAAGTACTGCAGTCACTTGATTTTGCTTTGACTTCTGAGGTCCTAGATAGTTCTCTGCAGGAGAGGTCTGAAAGATACAACTGTCATATGAAAACAGATGCATATACCCTGGAGAAATGTAGAATTTAATGTAAATTCCTATTCTGAGCATTACCTTGCTATTGCATTGGCACATTTGTTTACAACATGTTGGCTTGAGTTTCAGAATCCTCAGAATATCCACAAATTTCTCCCCATCCCATTCTCTCTCTGTGCAAACTGTCAGGACACCTAACTTGGTGTTTCAGCATGTAGACCTCTTTGTGGCTCTGGACTTACAGTATATAAACAATTCTTCAATAAATTATTTCAAAAACTACTGAAGCATTTGCCTTATTCAGCACCAGGGAAGGAAAGTGGGTGAGGGAAAAGCGGTGGATGTTGTCTACCTGGAACTGAGTAAGGCATTTGGAACCGATTCCCACAGCATTCTGCTGGAGAAGCTGGCAGCTCATGGCTTGGACAGGTGGACTCTTTGATGGGTGAGAAACTGGCTGGATGGCTGAGCCCAGAGAGTTGTGGTAAATGGAGTTAAATCCAGTTGGCAACCAGTCACAAGCGGTGTCCCTCAGGGGTCAGTTTTGGGACCAGTCTTGTTTAATATCTTTATCGATGACCTGGATAAGGGGATCAAATGCAACCTCAGTAAATTTGCAGATGACATTAAATTAAGTGGCAGTGTTGATCTGCTTGAGGGTAGGAAGGCTCTGAAGAGGGATTTGGACAGGCTGGAGTGATGGGCTGAGGTCAATTGTATGAACAAGGCCAAGTGCCGGGTCCTGCACTTCAGTCACAGCAACCCCAGGCATCGCTACAAGCTTGGGGAGGAGTGGCTGGAAAGCTGCCTGGCAGAAAAGGACCTGGGGGTTTTGGTGGACAGTCAGCTGAACACGAGCCAGCAGTTTGCCCAGGTGGCCAAGAAGGCTAATGGTACCCTGGCCTGTGTCAGAAACAGTGTGACCAGCAGGAGTAGGGAGGGATTGTGCCCCTGTACTCAGCACTCGTGAGACTGCACCTTGAGTACTGTGTCCAGTTTTGGGCTCCACAGCACAACAAGGACATTGAGGTGCTGGAGCAGGTCCAGAAAAGGGCAACAAAGCTGGTGAGGGGTCTGGAAAGCATGCCTGATGAGGAGAGGCTGAGGGAACTGGGGTTGTTTAGTCTAGAGAAGAGGAGTCTGAGAGGATACCTTATTGCTCTCTACAGCTACCTAAAAGGAGGTTGTAGCAAGACTGGTGTTGGTCTCTTCTCCAAAATTATTAATGATAAAATGAGAGGAAATGGCCTCAAGTTGCATCTGGGGAGGTTTACGCTAGATAATAGGAAGAAATTCTTCACTGAGAGAGTGGTTAGGCACTGGAACAGACTGCCCAGGGAGGTGGTAGAGTCACCACCCCTGGAGGTGTTTAAAAAATGAGTAGATGTAGCACTTGAGGCTATGGTCTAGTGGATAGAGATGTTAGGGTGAAGGTTGGACTTGATGATCCTAGAGGTCCTTTCCAACCATAACGATTCTATGATTCTATGAAACATAAGCCCTAATAGTTTGCCACAGATTCTGGATCCCAAGAAGAATCTATCCACCAAAAAATGTACCAATATTTTTAATGAACCTGTTGCAGACAATGCTAAATATGTAACTGTATAAAGTATATTTCTGCCTATTAGCTGCTTATTTAAAAGAGGTGTTCTTGACTATATATTTTTATAGACACTTGCACTAAAAGTGCTCCAAATAATTCTTCTGTAGAGTCTGTTTGCATAACTGTTATTTATTTTAAGCACTGCATGATTTGTATTCATAATGGAAACTTCAATAGTAAAGGCTTCCAAGCGAAGCTGGAGTAATTCTCTCTTTAGTCAATAGCCTTCATCTACATCAATAAACAGCACAGTGCAGTTGATGCAAATACATAAAGTGGAAGAATCAGTGTTGAGGACCTGATGTCCACATCACATATGTTCTGGATGTTATACTTCAACTCTAGCTTATTAGCAGCCATTACATACAGTAATATATTAGGTGTGATCCCAGGACACATCTTCTAGTTACGTTTTATCCAAAAAAAAGGCAGTTTCTGTGCCCCAGGACTGTGTACGCCACTCTGTAACTATGATGAAAGAGAAATAGTGGAGATAACCAGGAAATACATCTAAAAATATTGTTCCTGATATAATCTAAACTATTTTTTGCTTTTTTAGCTGAAGATATTTTCTACTGTGTATGAGTAAAAGAAAAGAAGATCTTTCTTTCATCTCAGTTAGATGACCAACACTAATCAATACAGATGTAAGTGCACCACACAACTCTCATGAACAGGGAAACAGTGTCACCTTAAGAAAATGTAAATCTGAACTGAAGGTAAGTCTTGTATTTCTTTTCCAAATATATAGATTTATGGAAATCTTCTTCAATAAAATCCAGTTCAGACCAACAGATAAATGTCATCCCTCCCAACTAAAAGTTCATGCAGAGAAATTACTTATCAATGCATGCTTCATATTTTTTCACCCTGAATTATAGCATTAAAGGAACTGAAATGCTGTAAATGTAATCATAATGATTTGGGTCTCCTGCTGGTGGATCCTCCTGAAAAGATCCAATTTCACATCTGCAGTTTTGACTGCAGCCAGCAGCTGGGGCAGGCAGAATGTCCTACATATGGAAAGTCACTGCCGCCGCTGACACTCAAGACAGTTAGCTCCTTGGAGAGCCCACAGCCATTATTTTACAGACATTCCTGTGACAGAAGAAGTAAAGCTCTGCATTTACTACAACTAATCATATTTCTCCTCTGCAGAATTAGCATTTTGCCCTGTATATAGGCATTACATATAGAATGACAATAACCTGAACTAAATATATGACAGTACCATTACATAGCAGATCTCAAAACCCATTAATTACCAAAGCAAGAGAGACTACCTCATTTTATGTGCATATCTAAAAATATAGGATCCATAAAACTAAAAGCCAGATATTGCAGCTTAGTAAGACTACAGAGCTGTCCCCAAATTTCAAGAGCAAAATAGTGCTGAACTCTTCATGTTATTTTTTTGCAATACCATTTTTGTAAACATGATACTGAATTTACTCCCTGAGTAAAGTATCTTGTGAAATATCTGTGAACACTTCAAACACCCCTTTGAAGGAAGTCCTAACAGTTTCAAGCTATTTTCAGAAGATGTCTTTCCCTACAAGACACAAAATCATTAAAAAAAAAAAAAAAATTAAAAAAAAAAAAATCCCTTTACTGTGATTTGCCAAAAGAAAATAATGATTTCTAAAGAATTAAACAGTTGACGTACTTTATTAGAAACCTATATTTTGTGAAGCCCATTTACTTTCCCTTTCCTCAGAAACATGTATGAGAAATGATCAGATGTCTGATCTTGCCGGATGTGCACTGAGTACTGTTTAAAATAGAAGTTATCATTTATAAGTCAATAACAAGCACAATACTTGAGGCAGTAAAAATTCTTTCATCTGAAAATAACAGTTGTTATGAAGTCAGTCATTTCTCAAGAAAATGATTGTGAGGCAACATCTTGAGCCATAAATATTAAAATCTGAAGACAAAAGCTTATTTATGTAAGCTGGGGTTAGCAGTTTTTGTTAGACCATTCATTATCAGGAAAAAGGGGCTAGCTAATAATTTGCAGAGTGATCTGGTTCAAGGCTGAAGAAATTTAGGAAAGGACTGTGGCATGCATTTAACAGAAAAGACAGTCCCACTTGTCTGCAGAAAATTGTCAGTGTGCTCAATATTAACTAATTGTATTTGAAAGGCTTTTTTATTTTTATTCAGCCTCACATATTTTTATGAGCTGCTCTGATCCTACTGTTCATCACTGCCACCCAATATTTTTCCTAATTAAAATTACTTTGAAGTCTCTGACCTTTAGGCAGACACTCAATTCTGAATTAAAATATAATTAACTTTGTAACATGAATACACTTCTTATGCTGCCCCCATGCACTTCTTGTTACAGAAAAAATACATAATAAACACAAGGAAAAGACTACACTGAATTTTATAAAATAATGACAAATAAGAAGAAAATAAAACAAGCAGCCTGGTTTTCTTTTCCTATAATAATAAGGGCAAAAAGACAGTAGAGAAAAAATGAAGTCTATACTTAAAATTTAGAGAAAGAAACCTTTTGTGCACAGAGCATAATTTATCTGCAGGACATACTGTCACAAAACTTCACCACATTTTCTGAAAGCAAAGTAAGAACAGTCTTTTCTATCAATAGGTCCAGAAATCTCATAGTTTATATTCCACTGGTATTACATGGGTACAGCACTGTTCAATGAACAGGACCACAACCACTCTTTGAAGGTGAGAGAGGCCCATGAATTACAGAGAGCAGAGAATATACTTCTTGTGAATAAATCACAGCCTTTTTTCTAAACTTTTGGTTCTGGTCACTGTAGCTATACGAATTGCTGGTGTGATGAGGGCAGCACTTCCCATTTATCTCCTCACCTTCACCACTGCTTCTCCTAGCAAAGGTATTTCTTAGTCTAATCACTGCCAGCTCTTGACCATATGTTTTCTTTATATTATTTTGCAAACTTTTCTACAGGCAAATAATAGAAACTTAATAAATAACTTACTTTTACGTAGAGCTGCTGAAATTCCTCAAGGTTCAGTCTACCACTTGGACAGTCCTTTAGAAATCCTTTGTACCACTGTTTTAGCTCGTGTTCATTGAACTCCGTGCTCTTCACCAGATCCTCCATCACCTCAGGGGCGAGCTTGCTATTCTGTTTCCCCATTCTGCCTTAAGAAGAAATAAATTAATGAAATTAGCCAGGTTGCTGTGAACATTTTAAACTGGAATTAGTGACAGAGTTCGAACACATCACTTGGTTCATACTCACTGCTGCTTTTAGTTAACCACAGCTTCACAGATTTGCTAGTAAACAGGAACCTAAGCTATGTATGAATATTAGAGGATGAGAATGGTGAAAAAGACAACAGTCTTCTTTCATTTAAGAGTCCTAAAGTCTGGAGAAAGACTGCTCATTTGCCTTCAAGTCAGATACTTTCTAGCTTTTCTTCACCCTAAGGCTGAAAAAGACGACTTTTTTTTAATTATTTTTTTAATTTATCAATTTTCTTTTCACACATTCAGGAATGACCATAGAATTCCTCTTTGTCTTGAAAATCTCCACTGATGCAACACGCACATTAGCAGCTACTCCTCACCGGTACAAGGCTATAGACAGACAGGCTTGCAATATACAGCACTAAATGATCTACTGGGTCAAGCTATGTGAGAGTTCACATACTTAGCCTCAAAAACTTATGAAATCAAACTGGAAAAATTAGTCTAATGCTTATATATTTGCATATATATGTATATATACACATAGGTATACATATAAGTATATGTAAATGTTTACTGCATAGCTGATACACAATAGATGGTTTATATTTCATCATTGTTAACTCTGGAGATATCCACTACACTTGTAATATCTCTTTTGTATGCACACTTATAAATATTAAACATAAAAAACCCAGAAATACAAAATGCACATGTGTGTATGGATAAATAGAGTAATCTCATGTTGGCCGTCTGAGATATTTCCAGGTCCTCTGACATTTTACTAAAGATGTCCCCTGAAAGAACTTTTGAGAAGTCTTTTTCTTAAACTTTTCCCAATTCTGCTATAGTTTGTTTCGTGACAGGAGATATCTTTCAGTTATTTCTTCATCAGATGACAGAGTACTTAACTTGTCCTGCACAGCACTGCAAAACAATGAATAATTTCTTTCCTGAGCCAACCTTAGCATTTCCATTATCTCCCAGTATAGCATCTGTCTCTAACAACAGCACCACACTGAATGAATTGATTTCTATTCCATAACACCACCCATTCTTGATATTAATCTATTGCTTTTGCCATCTTCCCCTGTTTCAGAGGGGTACTTTCTCCTTAGAAGGACATAATTTGCTCTGTTCCAACAAAACTATATATTTATATATCTTCCTTTACAAGAAACTATTTGAGCAGGTGCAAACATTCCCCCAGTGCCATACTACCAGTGGTACCAACTCTCTTACTGAAACACCTCATGGCCTCTTTCCCCTTTGTCCATGGTTTTCCCTGTTCTGTTCTCACCCCTTTCCACAGCTGACCACCCACCAAGACAACTAAAGATGGCAGCAAACCTCTTTGCCCTTTTTTTCTTATTTCTCCTTTAAAATTCCACTGTTTGCAGTCATGAGATAATTTGCTTAGGACACAGAGGACCTTTAAAGATTCTCAGCAATTATATTAAGTACTTTAGGTAGATTCATAAAGCATCTTCTCTCTTTAATTTAGCCAAGTGTGCTTTTACTTGACTCTATTCACCCATTTTCTTATCGTCATTTGATACTTAACGACACACATGAAAAAAAGCACCTTCGGTGGGTGAAAATCTGGTGGTTTTGACTGACAAATTTTCTGTAATAGCATTTTTTCTCTTTGTTCTGTTAGTTTTACAGCCCTTGTACCTCACACTACACCAAGGTGGAAGCAGAGAGAATAGTGAATCTAGGCACTATTTTCCACAGTTAGCTATGTTGTTTTAAGTAATGTGGATGTAAAACACCACAGAAAATGGAGCGGGTCTGCACAAATGTAAGAATACATGAATAAAGAGCTGGACAAACATATTCACACATAACCTTTTCTACTGTCAGATTCAGAGTAATGAGACACCAGTTTTCTGCCTCTGTGATACAGGTCTCTAGTTTTGGTCAGCTGCTTGTTTTGTCACAGGCTCTTTAGTAAGTCCCAAACATCTTAGAGCCATCCCCTATGTGCTTCACCATGTAATATCCTCTAGTAAATGAAAAGCACAGCTGACATCTAGATAAACACTTTCAGAAACTATTTTTTCCACAGAACAAAAGCATTATTTGAGGAAGGTATAATATGGGACTGCTGGATTCTGTAGTCTTATTTGCTGCTCCAGCACAGTACAGTGCATAATCTGCCGGGCTCTGACATGAGGGACTGAACGAGCTGACCAAACTGGTCACAGTGCCTTCCTGTAATTAGAGGCACTCATTCTTTCTTCTCTTTTTAAAGTTCTTTTCATATGGAATTGAATTACAATCTGCAAGAAAGCTCAAGAGTCTCATATAATTATCAAATATAAGCTCACACTTCTGGCTCTGGGACATATAGCTTATTTGGGAATAAAAACTCAAATACATAGATTATCTAGTTAATCATATTCTAACATCTTCTAGAGTTTCATTGAATCTCTTATTGTTATTGAAAAAGTACAATCACCCATTAGCAATGAGTATGCCACTGCCAACACACTTAATTTTCTAAAATGAAAACTATTTTTAATTAACTTATAATCATGGTTTCCTAAACATGTTTTTTCCTTGTGAAAATCTATGAAAATGCATTAGGAAAAGATAGCAGAGAACAGCTGCACAATCATTAAGTTTCCAAGAGGAGGAAAGGTCACTCTGCAAGTATTTCTTTGTTTAGTAAATTTTATTCTTTTAAACTATAAATTTGCTTCCAAATTCCATGCTTCCAACCATTCAGTGCAACAATCCAAGGACTGTTATTCATCTTCTGTTGTGTCTTCTGATTGGCAAAAATCAAGAAAGGGAAAAAAACAATAAAAACCCAAACAAAAAAGCAATATGCTTCAATACCAAACTGTTGTGGGGGAGAAAATCATGATAAATGAGAAGCCAAGTACATGGGTGGCACTTAGCATCAGTAAAGGTGTCACGTCCGTTCCCAGTGAGATTACTGGCAGAAGAATGCTTATTAATATAAGCAAGGTCAACACAATCCAAACTAAAGATCAAGAGAAACACCAAAACTCTACTGTTGTGCCACAAGTAGCAATAGTAATGAAGGCTGAGTTTAAAAACACATCCTCTTGGCTGAAATGCTGCAAAGAGGCCATCAGCTACCCAGAAAAACACGCTTTCCAGAAATGCTTAGTACAGCAGTACTTCAGTACTTCATTAAGTAACACCTTAATTGCTGGTTTTATGGGTCCATAGGAGGGTCAGATCTAAACCACAGAATTTTATCAAACAACTGATCCCCAGCCTGAAGCAGTCCCAGCTGTGCAAGCAGCAGGCAGGGACAATATGAGGATGTATTTGCCTGCTCTTTGCCCTACTGGACCTCAGGAGGTCCGTGGCAGCCAGCCCACGAAGCGGGAAAGTGCTGCAGTAGCAGCTGAAAGTTACTCTAAAATGACTCAGCAGCATGGTTTAGCAAAATGATTTTATGTGATTCACTGGGGGCTTTAGAGGTAATGGGCATTAAGTTACATGCAGAAAGAGAAAGAGCTCCTCTAGTTTTAAGATCATAAGCGGTTTTAAAACAGTTTTCCCCTGGTTTTATCTTTTGGTTTACATCTGTCCTGTAATGCTGCCATGTGTCACACATGCTTCTGCTGTTTGAAAAACTCTCTGCTCTCCACACAATCATCATCCCAACCTCCTGGACAATAGCAAGTTTTTTTTTCCCTGGAATATTCCTGCACAAGTTTACCAGGTCTACTTCTCCCACTTGGCTTGCTGGTACTGAACTGTCAGTGTGAGCACAGTTTTACAAATTTTATTAAAGACCTAAGAAAAAAAAAAAAGGCAAAGTTCAATAGCAAAACATGACTAGCACTTAAGGAAAAGGTTTAGTCAAGGATTTGCTGGTGTTAGTTTAATGACTGGACTCGATGATCTAAAAAGTCTTTTCTAATCTAGGCAGTTCTGTGATTCTGTGACTTATAGAAGCTTGTTTGCTGTTTAGTGATTTCAAAGCACCCCAAAGTGTTGCTAACACAGCTCCAGTCCCACCTGCTTCTTCTTTCCCCTCCTCTCCATTCCCCTTTGACCTCCTCAGCAAGTGTTCAATGTTCAGAAGGACCAAGTGCAAACAAATATGACACTAGCTGTTTCTAAGGAAGAGTAAATTGAGTGCTTCTGAAGATCTCATATTTGTTGATCATATTTGTAGGGATAAGAGGCAATGGGCACAAACTGAAATTCAGGAAATTCTGTCTGAATGCATGAAAATACTTTTTACTGTGCAAGTGATCAAACACTGAACAGGTTAGCCAGAAGAGTTATGGAGTCTCCATCCTTGAAGGTACTTGGAACCCAACAGGACACAGCTCTGAGCAGTCATCTCTAACTGACCCTGTTTGAGCTAGGGGCTGAAATAGAGCATATCTGGAGGCCCCTTCCAACCTTGGTGATTCTGTGATTCAGTGAGAGAGTTAAATGGGGCAGCCATACTGCCTAACTTTTGGTATCCACAGTAGCTGCCTAGTTTTGCTGAATTCCCTCCATGGGTAGCAGAGAGAAGAAGGGCTCATCCAAAGGATCATCTGAAGAAAATGTGCTGGTTGACTCCAGTCACTTCCCTACCCTCACTGATTTCAGGAATGCAGGGAAATTCCGTGGGCACAGGCACCTAACATCTCATTATATTTCAGTTGCTCTGACACCTGCCTGTGTCCATACTCTTGTTTTCCCAGTAATCTTGCATGAGCTGAAGAGGGTAGTCTACAAATATCTCTACAGGCTCATGAGGTCTGCACATTAAATGAGTTCCCTTGTATGGTGCATGTTTTTCTTCTTCTCTGGAAAACGGGAATGAGTCGTGTGGACTGTGCCAGAAGCAAATGACAACACTTGCTTTGCCAGCTCAGCTGCACTGGCAGGCACTCATTAGGTTGGAAGGAAAGCTGTGGTTCATCCCCACCCCTCTGCCCACTCCCAACCCACAAGCTCCCATAGGAACGTGCTGACTCCTGGGGACTACATGTGAAATCCAGGCATTGAGGAGGCAAGTGTGGTGGGTGTCTTTGCAGTCTTTGGTACAATACAAATCTGTAAACGGTACATTAAACACTGTATAGATTCCCTCATACATATGTATATAGGGGCAGTAAAACCCCAAACAATTAAATGCTGGGGAAAGCAGAGGACTATGTCTATAATCTACAATAACAGAATAATTTTAATTTTATTTCTGAGCAGGTTGTTTATTAAATTTCCAGCTGTGTGCTGATAATAGCTCCTGACAACACCCAGCATTGTTCCTTTCTCCTTAGGCTACTTCTGACACTGCCTTTTCTCTACTCGTGTCGGCATTAAAGATAGATACATAGAAGCTGGCTATAAAGCCACACAGATGCTTCATTCCATTAAATAATTGCTTCACAGAAGAAGAGATTTGAAGCTGTAGCCTCTCTCTCTCACTCAAAACCCCAAATTATCTCATACACAAAGTCTCATGGAACTAAGTACCCAAGGAACCGTATATGTGGGGAAAGAAGACGAATTTTCCCATCCAAGCCACGAACAAAGTTTGTAACTAAAACAACCTTGTCCAACGGTAGCACTTCAATGGTGGATGTCAACAAACCAAGTGGTGCAGCTGATGTGCCTGAGGGAAGGGATGCCGTCCAGAGGGACCCTGCAGGTTTAAGGAGCGGACCCATGCAAACCTCATCAAGTTCAACAAAGCCAAGTGCAAAGTCCTGCGTATGGAACAGGGAATTTCCCATTATTAATATAGACTGGGGGATGTTTAATGCCTTCATCAATAACATAGGCAGTGAGATCAAGTGTGCCCTCAGAAAATTTGCAGATGACACCAAGCTGAGTGGACACCAAGCTGAGTGGTGAAGTTGATGTGCCAGAGGACCAAGATGCCAACCAGAGGAACCTTACAAGCACTTACAAGAAAGATGGACCTTTTATCAGGGGCTTAACAGAGAAGTTGTGAATGCCCTCTTCCTGAAAATGTTAGAGGTCAGGTTGGACAGGATTCTGAGCAACCTGATCTAATGGAAGATGTCCCTGCCTATGGCAGGGGGACTGGACTAGATGACCTTTCCAACCCAAACCATTCTATAATTCTAGGCTCCTAGGGAACTTGTGAAGCAGCTCCTCACATCAGTTGTCAACATAATTTCTAAGCCAGCATGCATGAAACAGGGATGTCCCCAAGCCCTGTCCTATACCTTACATAGCAGAGCAACACTGGAAAAGCCCTTTTTTCCCAGCTATGTGCAAAAGATGAAGATATTTTATTTTGGGATAAATTGATTATCAGGTATAGGTAGAGTTAGTATACTTTAATATTGGTATATTGCCCATCACTGACCTCAAGAGCATGTTTCACACACTCAGAAGCTGAACTACCAGCTTTCTCCTTCACACAATACTTAGGGTTCTGTTCTGAGTTTTTAACCAAACTTCTGCTTCCCATCCCAAAATGATGGGAAGTTCTTCAGTAAAAATAAGAATGTGTGTGTGTTTGTATAATATCATATTAAGGCTTGAACAGTCATAACTTACTGCTGATAACATAACCCTCAAACTAGGGGTGAAACAAACAGGCTAAGTTCTGATTTATATTACACTACAGTAAAAACTGGAATAAATCCAGTGATTTCAGATTACTTTACTGACCTTACCAAAGATCAGATTCAGGCCTGCAATCTCTCCGTCTAAAAGTAATAGGGAAAAAATAGAGACTAATGACATTAAGGAATGCAATTATCCAACTGAATTGAATAGTAAATGGAGAAAAGAGGTTTAAGCAAAAGAAGAGAGATGTATTTTTAAATTTTAGCTGAAATGAGATGGATATTCAATTAGATTCAAGCAATAAAAAAACATTTGAAAGGGTAAAAGCTGCTCAGGAGGATGCTCTAACATAACAACGACTGGTATGTAGGGCTTTTTTTCTCTAGGTGACTAGGAAGCAAAAATGGGATTTATGTCATTAAAAGTGTGGATTTGTCTTCTGTTGAGTTTGAAATAAAACAAAAAGGGAGTTACCTACATTTTCAACATGAAAATCAAGGGCAATACCAGACTCACCAGTAGCTCCACTGTTGATGCATCCCTGTGGGTCATGGTAGGGCTCTATTCAAAGCTCAATGGTGCAGCCAGCACCCTGTGTATAAATTAACCTGCAGACACACAGTCTGAAGTACATTGCAGGGTCTTATTTCTTCCCTCTCTTCTCAATTGTATTGGGAAACTGCTTACAACATGCCATAGCTGGCTGTATTCGGTCTGACTGAGCTGGAGTTAATTTTCCCCGTAGTAGCCCTCACAGTGCTGTGCTTTGCATTGAGAGCTGGAAAGGTGCTGATAACACACCCGTGTTGTGGCTACTGCTGGGCAGAGCTCACATAGCACCAAGGCTGTTTTTCCAACATCCCCCCCCCCTCAGGGGGATGGGGTGGACAAGATCTTGGGAGAGGACACAATGGGGACAGTTGACCCAAACTGACTAAAGGTATATTCCATACCATATGATAACAGCTCAAAAATAAAAAGCTAGGAAAAGGCAGAGGAGGAGGGGCATCCACTCGTCCTCCAGAGCAATCACTACACATTTGGAGCCCTGCTTCCTGGAAAAGGGGCCAGACATCACCTGCTGATGGGAAGTAGAGAATAAATACTTGGTTTTCTTTTGCTTCTGCACACAGCCTTGCTTCACTTTTCATTAAAATGCCTTATCTTATTTTCTTCCCCCTGGTCCAGCTGAGAGGAGGGGGAAGAGTGATAACATGGCCTGGTGGGCACCTGGCATCCAGCCAAAGTCAAACCACCACACTAGCTTTCCTCCTTTGCAACTGGATATAGGAGGGGGTAGGTAGCATAAAGCAGGCACTTATCTGGGTTGTTCAAGACACAAGTATTCAGAAGAGCCTCCTGGCACTTACTTTTAGACAGACACAAAATCCCTCTTCTGCTTGCTCTTTCTCCCAGCCTCCTTTTAGATTACAAGGAAGAGAATATCTGTATTTCTACAGAAAACTTATGCTCTGGATGATTAGTAGTCCTTAAGAAACTTTTTGCTTTCTCCTTAACTCTGTTATTTGGCTTAGTTGCATAGCATACTTTAAAAACTTTTTTTTTTTCTTTTTTTTTTTTTCCCCTATGTCCACTTCTCCAGTATTTAAACAGAATTTGGTGACTTATATGCTCTATAGAATTTAGTGATTAATTTCTGAAGAGGATAATATGCTTGTTAATGCCGAGTGTTAGACAAACACGTAAGTACCTCTGTTGCCATGGTTTCATTTTGCTATTTGCCCAGCTTCTATCAACTGTGATGATCTGTAAGTAACAAGGAGGTGCGAGTTGAGGAAGAAGCCTCATCTTTCAGCAGTGAAATGAGTATTTCTTCATCAGCCTATTCTCTTCAATTTTGTCCTTATAAATAATAATCTTGACATGCATGCGGAACATTTACTGTAACTTTTGTAATAATTCATGCACTAAATACCATTCCAATCACCTGATTATCCAGAATGCTCCATCATCAGAGCCTTGATTGCTGTTACAAGTTTGTTATATACCTTATATCAAGTATAACATTTTTTGACTGCTTTCTCTGAGGTTTTATTCTGGAATATAGTTTCCAATAGACATTCCCCCATGAGATGCCCTGATATTTTAACAGAGAAATCCGTAACCTCCAAGACATGATTAGTCACTGAGACTAGTTACATCATCACCAATGATCACTTTCCAAGCCTCACGTTTCAAAAGAGTGGCTTACACAATTTTAGATATTTCAGATATCTCTCCACTATTCAGTATTCCACCTCTTCTGGAATAGTTGGAAGACTGACAAGGTATGATGACTGAACACTGTAGTTTCCCTGAGTATGTTCCAGTCTTCTTCTGGAACCATGGAAAAACACTTATGTAGACTGAAAATATCCATCTAGCTTTGTTATGCAAAACTGTATCAACCTTTCCTCTGCCTGAGATACATAATTCTTGTCAATTTGTAGAGACTTGTGTTAATTAAAATGCTGCTTTTCTTTGAGATAAACACTACTGATGGTTCATTCTTGGGGATAAGGGTTCTTAGACTTTAGCCATTGCTTCAACTACATTTACATATATTGCTTGGACCACTCTTACATATATGCACCAATTTTTCTTTCATAGTTTTGGTTTGGTTTTAAATATTCATTTATTCCATTGTAAGGAAGTAATACATGCTTTCTCTCCACTTGTATTACAGTAGGTCTTCTTATTTGCTATCAGTTTGCTTTACTGTTAGTTTGAAATGCTACCGTACATTTGATATGAGCAAAGCCAAATTCTCTAAGTTGGTATGTTTATCAATAGATACTTTGACTGGTCACCTTCCAGCCTCATTTTAATTTGAGTTTGAATCTATCACATGCCTCTTTAGGACCACATCTCTGACTTGTAAGGCATTGGGTTTTACTTAATGGTACAAGCTTCACTCTTCATTTATATCCATATTTGTCATCACAGCTCTTAAAACAATGCTGCCCTACTTTTCTACAAAGGTGGTTTAACTGCATCAAATGTTAGCTGTTTAAAAAGTCAGTTGCCTTTGGTCCCTCTGCAGTCAATGGAGATGGCCAGAAATTTCAGAGTGATTCAGCCCATGCAGAGAGAGATGTCAAAGAGGCAGGATGAATATATGCATGCTTATTTTAAGACAGGATGAATCACCTTCTACAAGTGTTTTTCTTTTGCTCGTAGAGGCAGCCTTGTAAACTTGCTTGGAACTGAAACTGGATTTCTAAACACTTAAAGTGAAGCAGGAAAAATCCTACCTTGCTCATCAGCAGTGGATAACCTATAATCAAAATGCCATTCCTGATCTCACTAGGAAGCACGTACCTTTGCCAAGGTTGATTTGTTATTCCTGTGTATAAGAACCTTTATTCTGGTGTGATTAATGCCATCACAAGTACAATATGCTGGTGCACCAAATACGGGCAGCTTTTTCTGAACTGCTGTTTTCTTCCATCAAACAGTGGAAAAATTAACTTTTTCCCACCTTTCTCCAGGCCGCCCTAAACTGATACAGTTTTAAGTAGCTGAACTGCAGAGAACAGGCTGCTCAAGATTGTTTCACTATGTCCTTGTCATTCCCTGATTTTTCCTCAGTATAGTTCTTAGCCAAGTAAAGTTCTGGACTCAAAGAGCAAGAATAATATTTAGTAGTATTATTATTAAATACAATATTCTTTCATAAGAAATTTCACTCTGACCACCTAAGTGCTATATTAAACTTTTATCTTCTCCAATGCATTTCTAATACCCAACTCTCTCTTTATCTAACACTCTCTCTTTTGCAGCCACATCCAGCCGTGCAAGACACTGTCTCATTGCTCTGTATTCACAGGGAGAATCACGTATGGGTGAGCACTGTGTGGTCCTCCTCCAGCCTCTGCTGGGATTAACAGCAGCCTAGATTGCTTCCTCTTTGCTCCCAAGTTGCAAGCAGTGATAAGGTCTCTTTTTTATCTTGTTTGTGCTCCTGTATCCTGTGATGACAACTATGACTGACAAAGGATGGAATAAAACTCTTGAGCAGAAATAGCAGCATGTGATCTATAAGAGTTGTGATAACTGAAATAAATATAAGCTAACATATACAGATACATTTTAAATATTTTGCTTCCGTTCAATTTCTACATGAAAAAGGTACATTGAAGACTCTGGACTTAGCTTGCTTTTGCACACTCATCTACGATGGCTGTGAATGAGCTGATTTTAACCAAAGATTTTCACCTATGTGCGAAACAACTACATTACTAAAAACCACATGACTATATTATGGCAGATATTAACTAAGTGGTTAGCAGGAAAGCAGATTACAGCTTTTTATTTTACTAAAAACCTTTCAAGTCAAAACAAAGTGTTTACATCATTGTGGCTAGTGATCCATTGGTGCGATGCTCACCCCAAATTCATTATAAACAAATTGTCAGAACTATCCCTTGTGACTGCTTTAGATGGAGCATGATTAAATTCAGAGGAAGTACATTACTGAGAAGATGAATCATAATTCTGCAGAAATGAAATCAATGGCTTTACACTTCTGAGTTGGACATTGAGGGGCGGTCAAAAATGTTACTCATACAAATAAGTGAGCAAATGAATCATGTAAACAGCTTGAACAGGAAAGATACACTTAAAATTTGACCAGCAGTAATATTGAAGAGAACCTGAAAATGTTTTCTTAAGGTAGAATTTTCAAATAAAAATTCCTTCATTGCACTACTATGAAATGCAAAGCTTTTCCATGAGTTTTGACTTTTACTGTTTGGAGTAAATGTAATAATTTTACTTAGAATGCTTTGATGGCTCATTTGAAATAACACTGAAGGGACTACAATAGTAGTTATAAGATGTAGTTATAAGCAGCCAGGTTGGTAACCATCTCACATCAATGAGAGGATGAGATGCCCTGGGAAGTATCCATTGGTATGCCTTAAAGTCAGCTCCGCTGCACAGACACAGGGTGTCCCAGTTGGTCATGGCATTAGTATCTCCTAGCTCCATGTGGTGTCTCAGACACCTTAAAGCCTTTCAGATGGCAGAAGCATCTCTGCTTAAACAGCTGGATCAGCTGAATGAGATCTTGCCCACCTAATTTAGACAGCTAACTTGAACCTAACAAACCATTCAAGTGCTAAAGTGCCCTGTTTTGGCAACAGAGAAAAGCTATCACAAAGAAACACTGCTAACCTAAATTAATTAATCAAGCTTATATCTATAGGATCTCCCTCTGGAGTCCATGAAAAACACCTGCCTTCCTTTACTCTTCACTTATGCTAGGAGGACAACTTTATTATGAGCCTGAAGGTTAGGTGGGAAATAAGGTGTTTCTAGCTTAACACACTGATGTTGGTGTGCCATGCTGTATTAACCAACAACCTGTCGGTCTTCCCATCCATTCATGCCAGCACACCCTCAACCAGCAAAGAGCACATGCAGAGTGATCTGTTATGTCAGCAGTGCCAAAAGGAGAGCTGCTAAGCTCACCTGTTGTTTGTGCTTTTCCATTTATGACATCCCCCTTGCACAGAATAATGCACAAGAGCTCCAATTCACAGTTGATGTCCAGGTTATTTTTTGACCTTGACTACTACCCTTTATGGACATTGGACCAAACAGGTCAAGGTTGGAAAAGTGTGAAACTGAACTGGTCCCACTAGGACTGAATTTAGTATTTCCTGTGCTTCCTACATTATCCTAATGTTTCACTTCTCAGAGCTGTCAATTCAGTTTCTGTCATAAAGCACACAATTAATTAAAAATGTGAAACTATCTTCAATGCAGATTGAGAACATGAGTTCTTCAGTACAGTTACACAGGCAAACACAGCATCAAAAGACAATAATGCACATAACCATTACCTAATATTTCCTCATTAATTAGCACATGCTAGTAATACTGCCACTTGAAATCAGACTAATGGACAATATAGATGATTCTCACAACCTTTCTTCCTGCTAAAATATAAGTATTTTTACAGACAACAGAGTTCCTAGCAAGGTTACATATTGTGGGAGAAAAAGAATGCACTCTGACATGAATATTGATAGAAACTGCAAAATGAGCAAAAAGGACAAAGCAAAAGGAAAGCTGGCTGTCTCTGAGGAGACTCTATGTCCCCAGTACAGGAACCTCATTATTATTTCATGACCTTAATGACAAACCTCTAAGTATTGTTTATGTCCTTCATAACAAAAAAATTATTACAAACACAAACCAGAAAATCTCAAATATGCAATAATTGAAAGATGGTAGCTATTTCTTCTAGTTTTGACTTAATTTAGACAGTACAATTATTCTGAGAGACAGCAAGGTAAAACATACAACTTTTCATAAGCCCCAGATATGAATCACAGCATATGGTCTTTCTGTTTAAAGTTAAGCCAGAGGGAGGCAGGGAGAGAGAGAGAGAAAAATCCTCTCATGCTAAAGAACTGCACAATTTTATCATTTCATACATTAAAAATAATTGGAACATTTTCTTCTAACTGTTTTTCAATTATATCACTACTGAAATAGGAATAATTTTTTATTACAACTGGTTATAGTGGCTGTGCTAATAAAACTGATACACTTGCTCAGCTGAATCTGTGTGTGTGCATACGTGCTTTTTTTGGGTGAAATAATAAAAGATAAAAACACACACACACACAAAAACAAAACAAACAAACAAAAAAAACCCCCAAAAACCAAAAACAACCCACAAGAATCTGAATTTCAGTATTTATCAAGGCCAACAAAAGAATAGTAAAATCTGTACTGAAGAAAAAGAAGGAAACATAGGAAACCTATAAAAGTGCATTACACCTTTTTAGTAGCACACGATCCATGAGAACTTCAGTGCCTCAGCCTGCAAAGGACAACATGCAAGGTACAGTCTATTGGTCAGTGGTTTTCTTACTTTAAAGAAATGCTTGCTTTTCAGATTACTTTCTAAAATTCTGTTTTTAATAGGACACACAGTTCAGGAGTTATCCTTTTGGGGATGACAGAAAAAGGTGAAAAAAAAATGCTAGCAATGCTTTTGATTTGGACATCAGTGAATGTACAATTCCTTCAGCAAAGGACATGGGAAGCTGTTATAAGGCAACAGCTCTGGGTCAGACTGCAGCAATATGTTCTGCAAAACAGAAAAAAAGGCAATGGTCATGAAAATAAAAATATTGAAAAAAACACATGAAAGTTATATAAACATGTAAATTATTATGATTGTGAAAATCACCAAAAAAATTGTCTGAATTCCTTGAGTTTATCATTCACCAGGATAAAGCAGTTGATAGAGGTTGATAAAGACAAACAAGCTGAATGAGAAATCTTTTAAAAGAACTCTAAATTGTAAATCTAAAATATCAGCCTGCAGTTTCATTAAATTGTCTAGGAGAATAAAATTTTGTTCTGACTCACTGCCCACTCTCTAGTAGGTAAGGACCCCTTGGGAAAACTACTTGAAAACCTAGCAAGAAAAATACATTATTATAGGCTATGAATCCTGGAAAGCATGACATATAATTCTAATTCTCAAGGGGCAGGATTTTTAGGCTAATTTAGGGCTGTCTGTCATTGAATTGTCCATGGGAATAGTTGAGGACCAAGAAACTAGACTACAAAGGTGCTGGACAGAAAAGTAATCATAAAAAGACAGTTCTATATTAAAGCAGAGTTGCACTAGTTGGGACTATCTTGAGGGTCTTGCCAAAGTCAATCAGGGAGTATCTCTCTAAGTTGAGGAAGAATTGTTGGAGGTTATAGGCAAGTATGAACAGCCTCGACAGCATTCACAGGGCCTGTGCCTTTCAGAGTAACTGCTGCTCCTAGGACAGGAGACAACAGTGGGTGAAATATTTTTATTCCCAGCCATGATACTAAGCAGCTGCAACTGCATTGACAGCTATCCTGGACTGTTTAAATCTGTAGAATCTGGAAAGCTAGAAATATCAAACACTGCCTTCCTTGGCATTACTTCATGATTACTTCACTTATTGCTGGAGAATGTGGAGGTGAAAACATTTATGATAAAAAATGGCTGTTGCTCTCTCTAATGATTCCAGAGGCTGAGAATGACTTTGAGGATGATATAATCTCTTCCATATTTCTTATACTTCTGCAGTAAGGTAAACAATTAAACTGGTACTAAGAAAGAACAAAAATATCTTGGATGACAAATAGAAAAATATCCCTACTTTATAGTCAATGCCATTTCTTCACCATACAATTAAAAATTGCTTCCTCATTTTTTTTTAATTGCAAAAATGCCCCACAACTTTAGTATATAAATACAACATCTACAGTGGGATTGAAATCACCTGGCCTTAATGCTCTTAAATT
Organism: Megaceryle torquata; assembly: GCA_024611175.1. Classification (NCBI taxonomy): domain Eukaryota; kingdom Metazoa; phylum Chordata; class Aves; order Coraciiformes; family Cerylidae; genus Megaceryle; species Megaceryle torquata. The sequence continues at coordinate 97,142 of JANIJG010018090.1, forward strand.
CTGGTGTCTACACTAAGATTGTCATGTAGACCAACAAAGAGACAGTCATGTCCAGATAGCAATTCAGCAAGTTGATCTAAGACATTTCTCCTAGGATGGGATGAGTCATACTGTGGAGGTGCTGTTCTCTCTCCATTGACTCTCCAGACTATCACATGTAATAATCACTGATTAAATTAGCTTTCCTGAATTTGCCTGATCTCTTTTTGACCATATTTATCTCTTGGTCTCCACAACATCCTGTGGAAATCAGCTTCATAATCTAATTAAACATTATGCAATAATTTCATTGGTGACCATGAGCCAGCAGTGTGCTCTTGTGGCCAAGAAGGCCAATGGTATTCTGGGGTGCATTAGAAAGAGTCTGACAGCAGCTTGAGGGAAGTTCTCCTCCCCCCTCTACTCTGCCTTAGGGAGGCCACATTTGGAGTACCCTGTCCAATTCTGGACTCTCCAGCTGAAGAAAGACGGAACTACTGGAGAGAGTCCAACAGAGGGCTGCAAAGTTGATTAAGGGACTGGAACATCTCTCTTAGAAGGAAAGGATGTTTAGTCTGAAGAAGACTGAGAGGAAATCTTATCAAAGTTTATAAGTCTCTGCAGGGCAGGTGTCAAAAGGATGGGGTCAGTCTCTTTTCAGTGGTGCCCAGTGACAGGATAAGGGGCAACAGGCACAAACTAGAACACAGGAAGTTCCACCTGAAGATAAGGAAAAACTTCTTTCCTTTGGGAGTGATAGAGCACTGAAACAGGCTGTCCAGAGAGTTTGCGGAGTCTCCTTTTCTGGAGATTTTCAAAATCCACCTGGACATGCTCCTGTGCAACCTGCCTTAAGGTGATCCTGCTTTGGCAAGGGGTGTTGGACTAGATCACCATAAGTCCCTTTCCAACCCCTACAATTATGTGATTCTGTGATACAGTAGAATATTTTTCTACTTCTGTCCTAGTATTTCCTAGCCATTTTAACTGTTATTTGTCATGAACTGGTAATTTCAGAGATTTATCTTCAATAATGCCGAGTCCCTCTCCTGATTTCTACTAGCTAATGCATAATCATAAATACGTTTTGTCCCACGGACATTACCTTCCTCTTACTGACAACAAATTCACCTGCTGATTTATCTTCCCAATATTCAGCATTATATAACCATGCTGCAGCACTTTATAGTCAGATTTAAATCTGACTGTTATGGGTACTCTCAAATCATATAAAAACTTTTTCACTTTACTAGTCAACTCCACGAGTCATTTATGGATACATTTCATTTTTTCTCCACTCTCATTAAATTATAAAAAAGTGTGATAACTGGTTTTATGTGTTCTTTTACCTTATTATGCATATATACAGGTACTACAAATGACTTAGAAAATGCAAAACTAGATAGAACGTGGTACAGCCATTAATTCTCTCTGGTGTGACAACACAGGGGAAAAGTTAAAGGAAATGAAGGCTAAAGCCAAGCAGTGGAATAAAATAAAATAATAACAAAAATCGCCAAAATCCTGAAACCCAGCAGCAAGAAAGAGAGTAATCTTAAAAGCTATTGTGGCATTTGCCAGGAACAGCTTGTAAATCAAATAAGAGGACACAATATAAAAACTGTTGGCTGCCAGAAGGCAAAGAATTGTTTGAGCTGGTTGTAGTTCTAGCACTTTTCTTTCTTTCTTTCTTTTTTCCCCCCCTAAATTACTCCAAAAAGACTCAGTATAGAAAGAACCTGTTACAGGATCCCCTCTGGAACTGAACAAGACTCCAAGTGATGGACTTTTGGTAGCGATATTTTACAATCTCCAAGACAAAAGGGAATACAAACCAAGTTATATTCAGGAAATCTGCCTGATTTTTCATGGTGGAAAACAAGCCCTTCATCTTTCCTGACCAAAGCAGCCCTGTTACTAAGGCCAGGTGTAAGGGAAGGGGAGAGAGTGTATGTCAAGAAATAGATTCAGAGTTTAAGGATCAAAAATCTCTTATTTATTAAAAAAACCACTGGTGTTATAATGTGTGTATCTTCGAATGAAAAAAGATAGGCTTCAAGGTAAGTGTTATAAGGAACCAGATTTACAAAGATATGCAAGCACTTCTATGGGGCTGCACAACTGGCTAATGTAGATGCTGTTACCTAATTGCCTTGATTGATGTTTATTCAAGTCAAGGTGATGTTCAGTATAAATGTATCAACCATCTCTCCAGCAGCTTGAATGCTCTTAATAAATCTCACCAACTACCTAAATCACTATGCAAATCTCATCTGAAATATTTAGTTGCTGCATTCCCTGCTCAAAATGCAACTTAAATTCTGTCACCTCTACTTTCTAAGAATGACACCAGCACACCAAGCAGGCAAGGCACTGAACTTCACAAGGCTAGCCTGTGCATCCATGCCTTGTTTTACATGGTACTGCTTCTTAGCATTTTAAAGATCCAAACTTCTCACACACTGCCACTGTGAAACATTCAGATTGGCATTTGATTCTTCAAAAAAATAGTCAGGCACATGAATAATCATGTCATATTAACATCAGTCCTGGGCATCTGTGAGTGCCAAGCTGTGAGTGCACATGAACAGAGCTGAATAAGGAATATGCCTGAACAGTCCAGTAAAATTACTGGCTGTAAGGTTGCTGAGAAACATTGACATGTATATAGATGTACACATGCAATAAATATGGGCTAAGCTGGTTTTATTATGCAGATGTGCTTAGTGTTAAAGAGTGTCTTCACGGTATTACTACAGCTCTGCTGTCAGACAGATGGTTAGGTAATAGAACAATGACTGTGAATCTCAGCCCGAAGTTGTCCTTCTTCCTTGTCCAGCCTTTTCCCTGTACTTGCAGCTCCCTGGCAGCACACTTGCCAAGTCAGTCCCAGCAAATTTGTACCAGCTCATCCCAACTCTTTCTCCCATCTTCCTTCCCTCCCTCCTTATTCAGTACTCCATGTCAATTCTCAACACCTCTGGTGTTTTAGCTGCACTTTCCCTTTTTTGGCTTTCCATCAGCACAAGCAGTGAGAGCAGCTATGTTCATAGCATGCAAGGTATATGCACAAGGAAAAAAAAAAAAAAAAAAAAAAGAGGTAGGCTTGCTTAAGCTGTAAAGGAATTTATCTGGGCAACATCTTATTGACATTTAAACAATCTTGGCATCTTCAGGCATAAAGATAACACAACCACTCCCAAAGAGCAGAGAGTGATTGATGCCCAGGCTGCCAGCAGTGCTGTCAGCAACTTGCATGGAGGCAGCCATCAAACAGGAAGGATGGGAAGCAGGCCTCAGCATGTTTAAATCATGCTGCACACTATACAATATTTGAGAGCATTTATGCAAAAAAAAAGAGGTTGCAAAGCTAAGTGAATTATGCAGATTATAATTATGTTGTGTAAAGCTTAAACAACCCAAGGCAGCTATCCAAGAGACACCGTAATTTACAGGTGTGAGATGCAGATGCAGGGAGAAAGGCAACATTGATACAAATGTCTCACTCACACGTGGGCAAACACATGGGGTTTGTATGTGTGTGTGTACTCCTCCAACTACCCAAAATCACTGCAGAGAGGTTGGAGGAGAAAACACTCATGGAAAGGAGCCATCTGTAGTCAGGAAGAGCAGGAAAATCAGCTATGTAACAGCAAGTGAGACATGTGGCATTTTTTCAGAACCTGAAGGGTCTTGGTGAATCTAATCACAAAAAAAAAAGTGGGATAGGAGGAATTGTGGGAGGAGTTGATATCCCTAAAGATGGTAATTTTGATATCCTTAAGTAAAAAAAGAGAATTAAATTACCAAAAAGAGAGGCTGTTACATGTATTTTCTACGTGTTATTCCATATCCCTTCTTCTCTACAACTTTCTACTCCTACAACTACCTGAAGGGAAGTTGTAGTCAGGTGGGGGTCGGGCTCTTCTCCCAGGCAGCTAGTGACAGGATGAGAGGGCATGACCTGAAGCTGTGCCAGAGAGGTTTAGGTTGGATCTTAGGAAGCACTTCCTCATGGAAAGGGTGATAGAACACTGGAATGGACTGCCTAGGGAAGTGGTGGAGTCACCATCCCTGGAGGTGTTTAAGAAAAGATTGGAAGCTGCACTTAGTGGCATGATTTAGCTGATGTCGTGGTGTTAGGTCATAGGCTGGACTCGACAATCTCAAGAGGTCTTTTCCAGACTTGGTAATTCTGTTATTCTCCCCTCACCTGTAACAAAGCTGTGTAGAGTGAAGCTATTTGTTTGACACTTGTAGGAACAGAAGCAGAGATCACTGTCCACTCATCACCTAGGTTTCTAGGTAGAGGCTTGAACTGGTTTTGTTTGTTTTTCCCAGAACAAATGCAGAAACAAAGCTGACTCTTGCTGCTGCCAGACTGCCCCTGGTAAATGAATACAACTGGAAACAGAAAAGGCATGGGGGTCAGATATGTCACTTGAATTTGTACTTTTTCTTTTAAAAACTAACTATACTTGCCAGAAAAACTTTCCAGAGCATCTGGAAAAAAAATCCAACATTTTTAAGTTTAAGAGGAACAATCAAATTGTTCTTTTGCTCTGCTTGCCTTATAGATCTGTTGCCAAACAAAAAGGAAAAAAATCTTAAATCTGACAGGCATGGGAAAGCCCTGAGGAGCTGCAATCCTCCAAATAACTAAACAATTACTGTCTTGAAATTTCCATCAAATCAGTGCCTGCCAACAAATAAAGCCACTTGACAGTCTAATCATTCTTTGCTAATGTCACACTTCCATCCTATTCCAATATCTGTGCTCCAAACTTTTCTAGAAATATTATTTTTCCCTAACTTGAAAGGAGATAGGTTGATTTACGACTCCAAGAACTTGGCCAGAATCCAGAAGGACATCAAACTGCCAGTCTGTAACTTAAACTGTTCCTGCAAGAAACTAAATTAAAATATATTTTATTATTATTAATGATGACAGTAAATAACAAAAATCAGTCACAACTTCTAAAACTTTTGTATGACCAAGGACAACAGGAAAACTGAGCAATTGTATTATTAAGGACAATCTATCTGACGTGATTGCCAAGAAAACCAAGAGAAGACTTTTCCTCTAACACAGCATTCACAAATCATACACAGAATAATAAGAGGGAAGTTATTATATAGTCAGTAGCAGGGAACTTGATTAATACAGGTTATTTCTACCTGGGTGGTAGCTATTAGAGGATGGATATATAATCTAAACTAGTCATCAAGGCTCCAATGCGCAATGGAGAGAAACAGGCACCCAATTCTCCAAGAAGAAATTCATGCCATGCTAAAAGTATATATACAAGACAAATGGGATTAATTGCTCTCTGGAGATGCCTGCTCTTGTTAGACTAAGAAGAAAGCCCACACAATTAGTTAGACTAAACATTTAACTTCAAGACAGCTAGAATGGCATGAAAAAAAATTCAACCCCTTCAGCTCAGACTGAACTAACTCTCTCAGTCTGAGGACAACTGCAGAGCTTACAGACAAACTGTCCTTTAATCCTTGTGACCCAAACTTAGGTACTAGCTGGTTGGTGAAGTCAAGTGAGGATGCAGTGGATCTTGAGGATCAAAACACTATCTCAGTGCTACAGCAGCCCTTGCACAGACTCTTCCCAATAAATTGTCTTTCTGCCAATTACCAACCTGTTTCAAACAGCTCTTTTTTGGGGGTTCAGATTTACTAATAAAATCACACAGCTTAATTTTCTTTGATTTCTCTGGCCTTTGTAAGGCCCCTGTAAAATGTTGATTCAGTCAGTAAGCTTCTCTTGGATGAAAAATGGGGACTATGTTAAGTAAATTATTTTTAAAGGTATTTTTAGTAGTTTTGACAAGTTTGTTCCATTGACTTTCTAACACTTCCATAGGGAAGTACCAACTGGCTCCAGTCCTCGGTAATTAATACATATGAAAGAACAGAAGCATTTCTACAGTATTATATTTCTGTAATTCTATAAACTCATTTTGTATGAAGGTATCGGTAAAGGGTACATTTAGAAAATAGCAGCTATTTGGCATTACATAAAAAAATTAGTTGTAATATCCCCACTGCATCTACAATGCTGTCAAGCACCCTGAGTTAGGTACTAGGCATCTAAGCACAGTGTAAATGAATTAAATGGGTTGAAGCAAATTCAGTCACACTCAAGGGTCCCAGTTCAGACACCGTGTAACTCTCTTATTGCCATGTATGATGAGACGTTCCTCTAGATTCTTGCTTTTCTTAAAGAACTGACCTCAGAATATAGAAATGGCATGCAATCGTCATTAACCTCAGCCTTAGTTCTTTAATTTCCTTTCAACCATGACATACACTCATTTTGTCCTTGCTTTTGCTCTCTGAAGAAGTTTATAAAACTTGAAAGAAAGGACTGCTTTGTATCATATGGAAAATAACTGTGCAGTAAGGAACAATACCAAGGCTGAAAAGTCTAAAATTAGACCTCATGCTTTGCTTTCATTGGCAGGGATGTCTGTGCATTCATATTGTCCCAATCCTACATGCTACCTCTTCTATTTTTGTGAAACACACTACTTTCTGAAAAACACTGAAGTTTAAAATTAGCAAACCTCTCTTGATTCAAGGGTATACTAACCTTGGTGATCAGCTACTTAGATCACATTCACATTTAGGCTTTAATAATGAATTACAAGATCAGCTTATTTTCAAAAGCAGAAGCAAGAAAGGCATTTTGCAGAACAAAAAATTATAGTGTCTCTGAAATGGAGCCTGGAATAATCCTGCAATTTCCAAGTGTCTTTTTATTTTCACCTCCTAAGAAAACTCAAACACAAATCTAATAGCTGCATTTGTCTACCTTGAAAGCAAACTAGTGAGGAGATGGGCATCATATAAAGTGGCCGGTGCTGGGCAACATGGGACTAACAGGCATAATTTAGTCGTATCAGGTTAGTATCTATGATATACTCATTCTCTTCTCAGCTACATCCATTCAGTTCCCATGTTCCCACTGTAGTCAACAGGGGGAATAAATAAGCATCCAAAAGGTCAAACTTCATGGATTTTAAAATTGAGAAAGCCACAGAAAGGCTAAAGTGAAACTGATGCTAGCTACTGCCTTAATGATAATGCAAGCTGTTGCTAGAGCAGTGTTTATTTTGTCTCCTCATGGAATTTCAGGGTAAAATATGAGATTGGCAGTGAGCCTGAAGCGGGTATAGTCAGAGCAGTCCAATTACAACAGACTATCAAGATGAACTGTTGAGAGTTATTTTACAGGTTTATGGCTATAGCTCACTCTGAAGCACAATGTTATTAATATTTGTAGAACACTATGCTATAAATAGCAACACTATATCCACCACCTAGATACCTGTGGCATGCTCTGACAGAGCATTTTCTAGGTAACTAAATGCCATTAAAAGTGCCACAAATGCTATACTTGAGTAAGGATACTAGATACAAATAGAAGTAATGCAACAGCTATTTATCCATCAAAAAATGCTGATGTGGATCTCTAATGTAGCATCAACAGCCTTAGGCACTAAACCAGGGGTGGTGATTTTCTATCAGAAACCAGAATTTAGCACTGTTACAGTGAAAAAGAGGCCAAATACTTCCTTGGAGTTAGGACCAGAGAAAGTCTACACAAAGCTGGTCCTGAACTGTGTTCAGTGTTTTCCACTGGAAAATCTGTGGCTGTAGAAAGTAGTATTTTCAAAATAAGACAAAGAGCAGCTGGAGAATACTATTTCTTTCATCACCCTGATTTTGTCAGTATTTCCTAATGTTGCCTGCACTCGAAACTGCGTAAGCCGTCCTTCAAGCTTCACTTACCCAAGCAGCAAGCTCCACAGGTCACAGAGTGGTATTTCATACAGCATTGAGCTTTTGGAAAAAGAATTGAGGCCAGTTGCGTCACTGAGACAAAACGGAGATATTAAGCACCAACTGCCTCGTGAGCAGGCTATCACAGCATGGAAATGTTGAGAAAGGTAAATACACCTTTCCCAGGACCGGGAACTTTTGTCCTAGTTCCAACCTCAGGATGAGGTAATTTCTTCCTGGGACAGCTCTTCTTTTGTACCTGATTAAGTCAAGTAATTACCTCCTGGATTTTGTGGGTAGCAACATGGGGTGCAGTAAGTCCATTTAAGGAGCTGTGGCTTCGATCTCAGGCTTAGCTTTCTATTCTTATATATAGAAAATTGCTTTTCATGCCATGATAGCTGCCATCTTTCAAGTTTCTGTAATTCTTTCAAATTTTTCTAATGATTCAATCATTGTGGAACATACCTATTAGTTCAGACTAAATTTGGTAATGAATATGAACTACAAAAGCTATTTGTGAGAAATTCAAGGTAGTAACACTCATCCCTTTCTTACTCTTCAGAAAAGCATCTTACTACCATAGTTATGTTTCCAGAGAATAATAATTCTCTAGACAAAGAGTATGTATACATAAATCTACTTCAAAATAGCTTTTCCCAAAGAATATCAGGAACAGGAATGATCCAATTTTCTATTTGCTTCACTATGTGAATTTGACCTCTCATTTTACACAGAAGGTATAATATCCATGAACCTAGACACTTACAGAAAGAAAATTTATATTTATATTAATGTATATTATTTATTATAACGGATAATCAATAGTAGAATTGATTCTAATAGCGAGATTTTATTAGTAATGCACTGGAAAGAGTATTATGACATAAAAATAATAAAAATTGTTAAAGATTCTCCAGTGAGATGTAGAATCCTTTTTAAAATATTTAAATTAAATTAAATGTAACTTAAACTGCATCTATTTTAAATGATTCCCCACAGATCCCCACACAAACTAGGCACACTGGTGCAGAATAATTCATAAATTTTATATACTCCATACTATACCACATAGAGGTTTTGTACAGAGGTAGAAGGTAACTGCAAATTTCTTCATGAATAATGTAGAGGAAAGTGAGTTAGGTTCTTCTGGAGGCAACTGGCAAAGCAGAGGTAATGGTGTGATATCCTGAGTCCATGTGTGAAATAGCTGAGTAAGAAACTTTTCCTCAAAACTTCACACAGACCTTGGGGAAATGTGAGGGTAAACTTGTGACCTGGGCATAACTGGTGTGGGATGCTTTTTTCTTACAAAAAATGAGTGATCATTCCAACTGTCTGTGGTATCTTCAGGTCTTTATTCACTTGGGAGTGTCTTCATGGTAGGTGCCAGCTGTCATTAAACTGGTGGGTACTGAAGCAAGTTGTGCACTGGACTGCCAAAGTGCATGTCCCCACGATGGCTCTCCTCAACCTGTCCAAGGCTGGTGCCAGCAGGCTGTGCCCACACCAAATACAGAAGCAGGACCCCAGCGGCATTCTTTGTGCCATCCATTCCCCAAGCAAAGCAGTATCTCCTCCAGTATCTACTCCTGGAGTATCACTCCAAAGCAGTCTAGACATGAACTAATATATATACGATGCAGATGCACAGGAGATTATTACCTGACACAAAACCAGAAGACACCATCTGATAAGAGGAAAAATTTTGACAGGTTGAGCAAGCTTCGTGCTAGTGAACATATTCCTATCATAATCTCCTTTCTGAACACCTATTTCATCTGGTCACTGCAGAAAGGGCTGCTTGCTACTTCCCACCAGCCATATTCTGCCTTTCCAGTACTTGATGCATGTTTCTATTTAGGCTGAGTTGAAGGGAGATTTGGAGAAATCCTTGAAGGAATGGCAGAGTGCAGGGAACTGCCATACCTACTAATTGATGCACACTGCCCAGGAAAAGAAGCAGGATTAACACTCTTTCCTGCTTGTTCATTTGATCCCCTGGGAACATGCAAAACCACAGTGACACATTAAGGCATGTGCTGTCAAAGTGCTTCAGACAGAGAAATAAGCGAACTATGAAGTGACCAAGTCCTCTTAGCTAGCCATGGGATATAGGGCTGTACCAGCCCAAGCAAAGTCCCACTACAGCTAAGCTGTATCTTTCAATTTTTCATTTAGAGTGATAAAAAGTCCTGCTAAATAGTCTGAAGTTATAGGAAAAGAATAAACCTGGCAAGGCCTTCTGCTGAAAAACCAACCTGATTGTGGAGTTCCATTTTCAGAATACACAGCTAAGATGAAAAGTTTGCTGTATGAACTCCAGAGTCTTGCAATGCTGAAAAAAAAATTGTACAACCAGCACCTACATATGGCAGATTTTCATCTTTTGACTTCCATAATGTGGACTTGGCTGACAGCACGTAACAACTTAATGGAGCCTGATGGAGTTGAATCGGCTTACATTTAATAAGACTGGTGCTCAAACAAATCCACTTTTTAATATTTTGCCATAATAGTAAATGGGAAGTAAATGATCACCCACAGCCAGCCAAAGAAACAAAGATTTTTTCAAAGGAAACACAGGGAACACACAACTTCTGGAACATTCCACATAAAATACACACCTTTCATTTTCTTCTGCTCTAGTACTTTTTAAAAAACTATTTTTACCTGGTCTCAGTCTTTGCATTGTCACACCCATTCCCCTCTGAAACAAGCAAGAACAGATAATAGACACTCCTGCCAACTCTTACTGGAGTGACAAATCTCAGGCACAACCCACAGATTAGCAGAATATGTAACTTGTTATGCCTGTTTACTGAGTAGCTTCACATCCCAGTTCATTCACAGTCAGACTGATTTCTAGGTAATGTTTGATATGGGAAAAGTCACAAAGCCTGTATAAAATTGAATTGGGCTACATATTACAGGAGAGCTCTATCATTTTGTACTCTACCATAAAGCACACAGCTGAGAAGAGGTCATTTGCATGCTTCCAAAGGATAACTTCATATCCAAAGGAGAAAGATTTAGGAACATGTTTTGTCATAGCACTTTGACAACGATGCTTGCATGAGCAGTTTTCATATGTGTAGTGTAGTGCTGACACCTGTAAGTTATTACGCAAAAATGAAAGAAAAAACATGTCAAGGAGTATGGCTAAACTGATAATTAAAATGGATGTAATAAATGTATGTAAATGTAATATGCGATTAATCCAATGTAATTAAAACCCAGAGATAACAGAGGCATGCATCTCCTCATTATCTACTTAAAGAGCCCGGTCCATGCTCTGCAGCCCACTTCCTCATCAGCTCTAGTCCAAGTGGATCATCATTATCACACCACCACTCAACTTGAGATCTCAGCAAGCAAAAGCATAAGAACCTGGGAGAGATGTAAATACCCGCTTATTTCTGCTTTATAAATATTCCAAAATTAGACTGGTGGTGGCCTAATCATTTAAATATAAGGCATAAAATAATTACTAATTTTATTTCATTAATATTTTAATTTCATTTTTAATTCATCAACTACACACAAGCACTTGCTTCTGTAAGGTTTTATAAGGATGGCCAGTCTTTCTGAACTGCACTGTTTAGCTTCATAGCATCTCCCTCAGATAGCCAAGAGGAAAGCCTCAGGAACAGGTCACAGGCAGACAACAATAACAACTGTGTATTGGTCCCATTACTCCATGGGAGGATAATTACATAGTGATTTTAATCTGACATAATCCAGTTCTGCTGCCAGAAAGGGTTATACCCTCCAGAGAAAACCTTTCTCACTTTTGGAAACAACTCCTTCCCTAATGTGTTATGTATACTCTAGAATTTGTATGGTGTGCTGGTTTTGGCTGGGATAGAGTTAATTTTCTTCACAGTAGCTGGGATGAGGCTTTGTTTTGAATTTGTGCTGGAAACAGTGTTGATAATACAGGGGTGTTTTTGTTACTGGTGAGCAGTGCTTACTTACATTGGGCTAAGGCCTGTTGTGCTCCTCACACCACCCCACCAATGAGTAGGCTGGGGGTGCACAAGAAGCTGGGAGGGGACACAGCCAGGACAGCTGACCCCAACTGACCAAAGGGATATTCCATACCATACGACATCATGCCCAGCATATAAGGCTGGGGGAAGAAAAAGCAGGGGGATGTTCAGAGTGATGTCATTTTTCTTTCCAAGTCATTGTTATGTTTGATGGAGCCCTGCTTGCCTGGATATTGCTGAACTCCTGTCTCCTGATGGGAAGCAGTGAATGAATTCCTTGTTTTGCTTTGCCTGTGTGTGGCTTTTGCTTTACCTATTAAACTGGTTTTATGCCAACCCATAAGTTTTCTCTTTTACTCTTGATTCCCTCCCCCATCACACCAGAGGGTGAGTGAGTAAGAGGTTGCGTAGGGCTTAGTTACTGGCTGGGGTTAAACCACAGCCATGGGCAAGGTAGGATAAGAAAAATGGCAATGCCATTCACCCAGAAAAGAAAAAAAGGTCATATGGGTGAGCTAAACCACAAAGGAATAGGTGGTGATAGGGAAGTGAGGCAACAGGGAAAGCTTCCCTTTCTAGCAGATGCACATGATTCACTGATCATATCAAGGCAGCCAGGAAAGGCTGTGTTAGGCTGGATGGAGAACTCAGCCCAAGCTGTTGCCACCATTCATTCTCCTGCTGTTAGGAATGTCCTGGTGCTAGGGTAATCAGATGTCACGTTTCACTTGGGACAGACCAGTGTCACATCAAAAGTCCAACAGGACACTGCTTTCATCGAAATTTCTAGGTCTGCATCTTCTTCATTCTTTTCAAATCCCAAATATGGTCACCCTACCAGCATATCTTGTATTACTTGTCTCAATGCCAAATGAAGAAGACAATCATCAATATGGGAATAACACCTGAACTGTATGGGCAACTCTTTGGAGGAAGAGATTGGCATTTACTGCTGTATGGAATTGAAACGCAGCTTACTGGTAAAAAAATTTACACAGATTTCAAATGTTTTTCCACCTTGACTTGTAACAACTCGAAGTAGCATTTTTGGGCTTTTGCCCAATGTCTTTCAAATTAGCAGTGCAAACTTAGTTCCTCCTATGAAAGGAACTTCACTATAGCATTGTGATCAAGCAAATAGCTAAAACCTAGTTTAAAATTTGCTATGAAAATTAGGGTCTTGGATTCTATCCTCTGTTTTACCATCAATTTTCTAAAAGCTCTTGGACAAGTCACATTTCTGCCTTCTGCTTCATCATGCCATGCAACGTGAATGAAACCTTGTCAAATTCTATAAATTTGCCAATACTGTAGGTGTAATATCCCATTCAAAACTGACATCAGTGGTGAAAAACTACATTGCACATAAATACAAAAACAATGAGCAACTTGTCATTTAAATACTTCAAAAGCAAGGCCCAAAACCAACAGCTTTGTACTGCAGAAAAGTATGATTTTTAAAAGCAGCAGTTCAGTCATAAGATCAGTGAATCATATGATAAGAGGAAATAAAGTCTTAAGCAAATGCTTCACATTTTATTTTTCAATCCTTCTCCCTGCTTCATTTCATGTCCCAAATGCCTCTAGACAAGCAAATTCCCCTGCACCCACACAGAACTTACTGCCAGAGGGAGCCAGCACTGGAGATGTTTCCCTGGTCATTTTGAGGACTTACTTGTACACGACTTAAAGCCAACTCGGTTCTCCTTCTTCTACTACAACTACATCTACCACACATCCTACACTTACAAGCAAAGATAACACAGCTCAGCTAGCTAGCTAGCTATTGGAATCTCAGTAAGACTTTCTCTAAGCACCTAACTCAGATGTTTTTGCCCTAGTACAGTTCTGATACAGCTTGGCTATCATGACATCTGATGAAGCAGTTCAGAGAAAGGTGGCAAGAACCAGCTGGATTTATCATTAAATTAAATGTTTCCTGGAAATTCAAATTTTCCCTGAAAAGTTTTCTCACAACACCTAAAAATTTGTGAAAAGTAGTAAATCTGTTGGTAATTTTCTAATTATTCACCCTTTTTGTGACAGGCTTTCCTCTCCTCAGTCTTTCCTATATGCTGACAACTTTGCCTTCTGCTACCTTCAAATGCTATCTTACTCCCTTTCCTCACCTCCCCCTTCTTTTTTGATTCATTTAAAATGTCTTTTTCCTAGCACTGAAATCCTTGCAGATAGGGTCCTGCCTACATCTCTGACATGATTCATGATCACACTTTCTTCTTTTCACCAAGTCTCATCTCCTTTAGGCTATGAGCTTGCTGAACACTTACACCTACATCTGAAGTCAACTCTGTGTGTTCAAAGAAACATATTTTCCCATGTATTTAAATCTAATCACTCACAGAAGTGTTTTCGTGGTCCAGGATGTACATTTCATTATTCAAATCCATTCCTTGATCTTATTTTTCCAGTAGGGATCTGATAGATAAGCTCAGAAAATCAGTTGTTATCTTTGTATGGCCTTAGACTTTGGTCCAGGTACTTCAGGATGGGATTGACTCAGAGAAGAAATTTCCAGTTGACATTCAGCTCTGTGGGAATTTTTAGTAATGAAGCACCATCAAGGCAGTCTTCCATTTGCTCCTAAATATTTCCTGATGTCTCTGCTTGTCAACAGCACTACTAATGCCACTGCTCACTAACAGCATCAGTTACTTTCACTGCATTTAAATCACTTTTACTGTAATTTGAATTTTTGCAGCATGGGCAATTATAGCACAGTTGACACACAGTGGCTTTGCCCCTGTAACGTGTGTGAATTTGATCCCTAGATTTTTGTTTATTCTCTTGTATTCAACATTTATAGAAGAGTATCTCATTACTCAAGTATCCAGAGTAATACCACTAACTTTGATCATTCAGAACAAATGAAAAACTGGTAATTTATGCAGATTTATTGAAGATATTTTCAATGAAAAACAGAAGTATAAGACTGAAATGGCTACTACCTGCTGTGAAGATATTACTAGAATTGAGAATCTCATAAATTACCATTCTTAGCAACAAAATGCAGAGTTCCAGAAATAGGGAATATGTTAATTGTCTTGCACAGCTTCAGATGTTGAAGACCTGAATGTATCGACTCTAACAACAGTAAATGGTTGAGTTTACTGAGAAACACTGAGAAACTGAGAATTAGAATCTTACATATAATTCCAGAACAACCTTGAACGTTTCATGAACTCTTTCTTTTATCTGGAGCTGACATTGATATATTGTTATTGGTCATCACTGATACACTCCTACTGGTAACAGGGAGATGCATACAGTTGAAATGAGTCACGTAGTGCAACACCTTGCAATTTATATGGAAGAAAGTGGAATTTTCAAACTATCTTTCTGTCTCCTCCTCAGCTGACTATGGAATAAGACACCCACTAAAACTCAAGCCATAGTTAGACACAGTTATTTTTTACATATCTGAAGTGCATGAAGTAGCAGAATTTGTCTTTTAAATTGACGACCCGTATTTCACCAACATTAAAAAAGCAATACAAAGTAAGGATAGGATTGTTCCATACTGAAATACAAACTACTTTATTATTTTATATTTACCATGGATTTCTCATGCAGCAATTCCGAACCTTGTTAAATTGTTTTCATTTATTTATAGTTGCATATTATGAAAAAATCTACATTCAGTGAAAAATATTTGAAGGAGAGACTACTCTAAAATAATGTATCTCAGAAGTAATAACAATTAATGAACAGTTCTCTAACTCATTCTTGTCTAAGGAAAGCAAACTGCTTTGTGACTGAAGAACTTGCATTAATAGATTTTGTTAAGCTAATTAATAACGTAGATGTTATTGCATTAAGTGGTATGTACA
The DNA here is from genome assembly GCA_024611175.1 of Megaceryle torquata. NCBI lineage: Eukaryota > Metazoa > Chordata > Aves > Coraciiformes > Cerylidae > Megaceryle > Megaceryle torquata. The sequence goes on from JANIJG010018090.1 coordinate 112,761, forward strand.
TACTGATAGGAGGACCATTGAAAACACTGTATAGAAATAAAACCAGAGTATTTTATGCTAGATTACTGTAATATTTTCAGTCTCCTATAACACATCTTCCTACCCCAACATTATACAACAACAACAAAAAAATAGGCTGTGTTCCTACTACACAGACTTAGAATAAGCTACATGTTGGGCCTTGCACAAAGACATGGGGAGTTAGGGCACTGAAGAAAGTGATTCAATAGACAAAGCAGACACATGGAAGACCATCTGTTCACATTGTACTGTGACTTCTTACAGACTTCTCTTTGAAAATACCAGTCCAACAATATTTGGATACAAATCCAGCTGTTTAGAACATGTTCTAGGGTGTATTTACACTGCGGTCCCTACAAATGCAGCAGAGCAGGTGCCTGAACCAGCTTTTAAATGGCTGGACTTGCCACTGCAAACAACCCCAACAGGGCAAAGCAGAATGCAGTATAGGCTGCATAAGCTGCTCAAGGGCAGGATGAAGACCTGAGTACATAAGCCATGCTAAGCACTGCACTGCTGTGTCTGGCTTACTGCAGGTACATCATACTTGGTTTAGGGCTAGTTTGAGTATGTCAGCATACTTCACTCACTATCTAGAGACTGCAGAATAAATGTATCCTAATTAGTTTGCAGAAGATGCACTCAGTTGCTACTTTCAGACATGAATTGCTTCAAAGTAACTCCACAAAATCCTTGAATGGGTATTAACATCTTTCTGCACAGGCCATAGTTATAGTATCTTTTACATGGTTTTGAAATTTAAATAAAAATATTTACCCTTACAGTACATACTGCTACACTTCCTAAAACATATACAAAAGCCAAAGCCTTGTTTTATACAGCTCAGTTTTAAAAAACAAAACGAAACAAAACCACAGTTAAAATGCAAGATGAAGGAGGCATCCACTGTGGTGGAACATGCACAGCCAGGTATCATTAAGAAGAGGGAGACTCATAAGCATTTAACAGGAGACTGTTGGAGCAGAATCAAAGAGGAAGCAGAGCCAGAGGAGGAAAAATAGACCAGTAAAAGCTGACGGATGCAATAAGACATGAGGCAGAGTTAGTACCTGCTGATACTTCAGGATTACATTGCATCATAGAATTGTCAGGTTTGGAAGGAACCTTAAAGATCATCTGGTTCCAACCCCCCTGACAATGGCAGGGACACTGCCCACTAGAGCAGGTTGTGCAGAGTCCATCCAGCCTGGTCTTAAAAATCTCCAAGGATGGGGCTTCCACCACCCCTCTGGGCAACCTGTTCCAGTGTCTCACCACCCTCATGGTGAAGAAATTCTCATATAACAGAATGGAAAGCCTGGATGATTAATGATCACCTCTTAAACCATGTAGAAACTAGTATTACTTATTGAACTGTGTTCCAGTAGCACCTCTTTGTGGCAGACACCTAAGAAAAACATAAAGCATCGTAACTCCTTCCAACCCTCCTATTTCCCCAGACAAGAATTAAAATAAATAAAATATAGCCACTGAATGAAATAGCTAAGCACTCGCCCAGTACATACCACAGCAAGATACGGCTCTTGTAAACAGAACGTGTTAATGAAGAATGATAAAAGGCGAGTTTGTGATCTACTTACCATACCTGAAGAGGAAAATGGAGCCTTGGAAGCTACTTCTCTTAAGCACTTTGGCTTTTCAGTAATACAGTTGTGTCTTTAGAAATTCACTGACAGAGGCGGTAGGCATATATTCTATACTTACATGGGAAAACCAGTTTGTGATTCTTTTGACTCTCCTCTTTTACACATGCATAGTACAAAAACTGAAACAAGGTAAAACATCTAACATTCTGATTTCAAGGTGAAAAATCTTATAAATTTTCTCATTCTGCATGGATGCCAAGGACCAGATTCCAATACCCTGCAGAGCATCCTTCAACCTTACAATGTGGTTGCTGTAATCAGATCCAAAAGTACTAACATATCCAAGTCAGATGCAAAAAAACTACTAAATGAAAAATACAAGTTAAGCTTTGTTAGAGGGCATTTAATGATACAGTCCTTCAATATAAATCAATTCAGTTTGCAAGAATCATCAGTATGATCCAATGTTTTATGCATCAAACTAAAATCTCTTTTCAGGCTTTTATAGCTTCAAACTGAAAGCCTTTTATGTAATTCAAAGAAAACATTACAAGACCACTCCTGAATATTGGCACTCATTTGTATTATTTTAAAAATATATACATTTAAAATGAACACTGATTGCTTTAAAATAATGCAATACATATCCTGGTTTATTGAAAGAACATCAACTATAGCGATATTGACTGGATATGTACTGGATATTAGCAATACTTGCACAAATAACTATTTGCAGCATTATCCATTATATAAGCCGATTTTATTTTCAGTGCTAAGACCTTGTAAAAACATTCACTTGTATTAACTTTTCAAAATCACATGCTTTTTTTCTACATATACCAGCTTCTATTAAGAAAACAAAAGCATTTTAATTCAAACTTCTAAGTAATATCCCAAATTTCATTCTCTAAGAGTCTTCAGTTACTTTGTATTTCCAAATATAGCAGCTAAGAGAACACAAAAATATGCTGTATTCTAAGAGCTTTTATAAACATGATGTTCTAATTTTAGAGGACTCCATTCTGAATAATGTCTAATTAAATACACAGATATTCTCAAATGCAGTCCACAAAGAGGATAATATTTGTCTCTCCTCACTCCCATTTAATTCCGTCTTATAGTGAATGATTTAATATCTACTTTTGAGTAAAAATATTTTCTAAGTGGAACACTAATATTTTATTAAAAAAAATAACTTCCAGTAACATCCTTTTCCTTCCTTTCACAAAAGCAGTCCTTTGTGAAATTATTTTTAGATACCAAAATCAAATCATAGATACTTTACACACACCTGACTCAACAGCGGACTTATTTAAAAGTATTATTCTTTCAACTACCTCAGGGACTGATTGGCTCAAGAACTGGTAATGAAGTTCAGAACCAAGATGCAAGGTGTACATTTTGACTCTAAGGATAATTAACTATTAGAAAACCATAGGGAGAACTGAGATTAATTTTCCATTATTTGTGGTCTTTAAATCAAGAATTTCCCTGCCCCTCCTCAAAAAAATAAAAAGAATTTCATGAACAGGAGACTAGCTAGAGGCATTACTGAGTCAAATGTTATGGCCTCTCTTAGATACTTGGTTAAAATTCTCATTATTTTCCTTTGTAAATTGAAAGATTTATGAATCTGAAAGCTTTCATCTCTAGAACATAACTTCCTATTTAGCTACAAGTTAAAATTAATTAAAGTAATTTTCATCAAAAGGTTCAGAGCCTTATATTTATTACTCTAGAAACTCTGTTAATTAACATTACAGCTTGTTTTCTTCCTCAGTATACATTTTGACTTGTACAGTGCTGACAGTATATTCTTCACCAAAGTTTGAACAAACAAGGTAATCCCATTTGTTGTTATTAGACTGGTGGATTCAACTCATTGTGAGTTAAACAAAATTTCACTATTTTCTTATACCTAACCATTGCATAAAAATACCTTGGTAGGACAAAAAACCAAAACAACAACAACAACAACACCCACTAAAATGCCATTTATGTCTTACCGCCATGGATCTCAGTTTTGATGTCTTCTCATCAACTCTAAGGAAGTCTAATTTAGTGAACAAGAAATGGGTAAAATTATTCCTTCTGTTATTTAGTAAGCTATACAGTGGAGCTGCGTAAAAGCAGTTATGCTTTTCTGAAGTCATAATTTATTTAAAATTAAAACTGCTTTAAGTCAAAAGTGATTAAAGGTCATTGTAATCAAAAAGTTTAGTGTCTCGTATATATTAGTGTAAAAGCTATAAAAATCACTTAGAGTTTTTTTCCTGCACATCAATTTCTACTCTTGTAATGCTGACCGCATATTCTTCCTCAGATGGCTTTGTGACGATAAAAAAGTGATTTTAAAATTCTTTTCAAAATCTTCCTAGTAGAATTTTTTATAATTATAATTATCTTAAAAGATCCACTTGATTACCTCAAATTATCACTTCTTATGACTTCAAAAATTATAGGCTGTTGACAAACTCAAGAATGTAGCAAACTCCTGCTCTTTCAAAGCAGTGAAATTGGGGAAGCTGTAGAATGTTCTGTTAAATTTGTATGGTCTGGGATTGAAAATGTGACTTAATGAAGTTTGTTTCAGACAGAAAATC
>JANIJG010018091.1:0-23904 GCA_024611175.1 Megaceryle torquata
TTTTTTTTTTTTTTTAATGAAGCAAAGAATGAGTTAAGATGGTGGCGATGAATGGAAACTTTGAAAATAAAGAATTCCAGTACAGATGTTTGGTTAGCATATGTTGTTGATGATGATTATTATTATTGGGGATATAACATTGATCTGTTATATCTTTATTCACGGCTTAAAATAGAAGATGTTCTATCTTAGGATCCTTGTAATTTTTGTGAATGTAATAAGTATGATGGTGAAGGCTGTTCATACGTGCTAATATCTACTTTCCTAGTATGTCTTCTTTCCATCAGTTTTATAGGCACTGTCTATTCCACAGCATGCCTGCCTGTCTTCCTTCCTTCCTGACATTTCCTTTTGGATTAGTATTTGTGGCATTGCTAAAAGACATTTACACTTATTTATTAAAACTTAGTGCATGCTATATTTATTTCTCCCTTATCTGCTGTGATATTTTGTATTCTAATGCTGCAAAACACCAAGCAAGGGTAAGAAACACTTGGCAACCTATGAAATCTGTTTTGTGGATGCTGTGCTATTAAGTTGTAATCATTGAAAATTTTCAAGTGAGGATTTCAGACCTGACACCTGTAAGAGAAAGGAAGTTCTTTATGAGATTAAATACATAATGTTTTCATAGTACAGTAAATACTGTTCCCATTGCCAGAAATTTGTTATCTTTTGGAATTCTGCTGGAGAATGCAGTATTTTTTCCTAAGGCCTCTTTAAAAATTTTTATATACAACAGTAGCATATCTGTGAGGCTGACATTTAGTGGAAGAAATAAGGGGACGAAGAGAAATAAAAATGCTGAACTCTTAAAAGTCAGATTTGTCTCTTTGCATGATACCGTATTTAGCAAAAATTACAGTTGAGGAAATCCAATAGAACAGAAAATTTTGTGAGTGTCTATGTGAAAACTCTTTAAAATTAGGAAACAGAACTCATTGTTCTGCTTACTGGGAAGAATATTTTTCATGTTTTTATTGTGTGGTTTTCTGTTAACAAGAACAAATCTCTCAGATTTCATTTAATCTACAATCAGAGGTATTTCATCTTTCAAAAGAAGAAGCTGAAGGCACAGCAGGTGGCAGTCAGTCATTTACTTTTACACAGATTTTTTTTCATACCCCCCATTTGTTTAAATTTTAACTTTGAGAAAAATGTCTGTATTCAGTTGTACTCATCAGAAATTATAAGGGTGAGTGATTATAAAATGGACCTCTTCAGAATCATACAAATTGTGCTCAGAATCCTTATTTACTGTATAATTTTTATGTATTTATAACAGAATATTGCATGAACTCTGTAAAATGGAATGTAATGATCTGTGTAGTGTGTGTTGAGATACTCGTGTTTGAAGTGCTGTAGAAGCATAAAATATTAATGTTTTGTCATGCAACCTTTGACTTCGATTTTAGAATAAATACAGTTGGAGATAAGCACGTTGAGTTCTGTTGGGAATTGCATATCGTTAATAAAAGTAATTTCTAATTTTCCTATCCTTCAGATTTCCTCTCTTTCTATTCCACACTCCTTAATTGGATTGTATAGATTGATTTAGTGATTTAGGTGAGGTTTTACTAAGGGAACTTGAACCCATCATCTTCTGTGTTATGTGACTTTGTCACATGATGGTAAAGTGCCTTCTGCATCATGAGAGCAGGTCAAATAGCCTTTAAGTGCCAGAGTGGGAGGGTTCAGATTTTACCTGGGCTACAGACTTCCTGCATGAACTTCAGAAAAAATTAACTTCTCTGTAACAGAGTTCCCATTTTTTATTGTAAGAAAGTAATTTCACACTGTTCTTTCACCATCTTGCCTATTCAGATTGTAGTCTTTGTGTGGCAGAGACTCAGAATGTGGTTATTAATATATATACTAGACAGCTATGCAATATATACAATTCTATGCAATATGATAAGCTATCAGAGATGTAGCATATTTCTGTCTAACAGGCTGTAATAAATGAGATTTGAAAACCTTGATCCAGGAATGTATTTCCAGATAATTAATAAATATTATTTTATTAATTATTATTAATTCCCATGGAATGTGTAATTTTAAAACCATGCTTTAGTAAATATAGGAAATATAAGGAAGCTTTTGCTTGAATACTATCCATACTTCATTGTTATGATAGATAAAATACAAGGAAGATTTTCACTAAGTTCCTGTGTCTTAGGAAGGTCTGTGGATTTTTGTTTATGTTCAGTTTCTATGTTGGTGAGAGGCTGTAAAGCTAGGGTATGTAAATTTATTTGGTCTTTCAGGTCCAGCTCCTACAAAGACATATAAGCATGCTGAAATTTAATTTGAAATTATTTCAGTGAAGTTGGTGGATTTGCTGCTAAATGGATGCATAAGCGTAGTTTTGTTGTATCAGAAATTTAAGTTCCCAAACAGATTGGTTTAATTGTTTTTTGTTTCAATCATTAATAGGCATGTAAATTTTAAAGTCTTTTCCTCTTTTACTATTCGATCAGGTTATAATTGCCCTTGCAGAGAAAAACCGGTCCCACATTCCTTACCGTAACTCTATGATGACCTCGGTGCTTAGAGACAGCCTGGGAGGAAACTGCATGACTACCATGATAGCAACGCTCTCTATAGATAAAAGAAACATAGATGTATGTATTTCTATCTTTTTTTTTTTCAACAAAAATGTTTTCACTTCTCTAACATTCCTGCTCTTTTGACTTTTATTACAGTTTGCAATTCCATTATATATACTTTCATTCTTATCCTTACAAAAAAACCATTTTGTTTCCAGGAGATAATTTTGTCAGATTGCAGTATGGTGTAGAAAAATCCTTTAGGAAATGAGCTTTTCTCTAAGCAATCTTAAATCAGCAAGCAACCTGCACCTAGTAATGAACTATTTAACCTTTGTTTTTTGTTTGGTTTTTTTTTTTTTTAATTTACTGTTTTCCTTATGATTAAATCTTTCAGTTACGAAAATACATTTCCAAGGAATTTTCCACAGGACATATTGGTAAGAATATAGGTAGATTATGGATAACACTGAAAGTCTTAGCAGAACTTCTGTAGACTTCTTTGGAATCAAAATTTCATTGAGCATTGTAGATAACTGGATAGGACATAGTGGGGGAGAGGGATTTGTGTGAGGTGATTTGAGATTTTCAGAAAATTTTCAAATACTTTTATCTGCCTTCACCAACTTCCTACACTGGAACTATATGTAGTGATGTTTTCTTCTCATTGTCATCTGCTGGTGACTGGTCACCAGCTGTGTTCCTCAGGGTTCAATACTAAGGACAGTTCTGTTCAATATATTTATCAATGGTCTGGATGCAGGAATTGAAAGCATCATTAGTAAATTTGCTAATGATACCAAAATGTGAGATGCTGTTGACTCTCTTGAGGGACAGGAGGCCTTGCAGAAGGATCTACTCAGATTGGAGCATTGGATTAATGGGATGAAATTTAACAAGTTGAAATACTGGATTCTGCATCTGGAACGGAGTAATGCCGTTTGTACACTAGTACAAACTCAGAGAGGTGTGGCTGAAGAGGTACTGCGAATGAAGGTCGAAAGCAGGCTCAGTGTGAATCAGCTGTGTGTCCTGGCAGCCATGAGGGCAAACTGCAGCTTGGGGTGCAACAAGGACAGCATAACCAGCCAGTCAAAAGAGGTGATTATCCTGCTGTATTCAGCACTGGTGTAGCCTCATCGTGAGCGCTGTGTGCAGTTCTGGGCCCCACAATTTAAGCAGTGCATTAAGGTCCTTGAATACATCTAGAGCAGGGCAGCAAAGCTGGTAAAAGGGCTGGAATGTCCTCTGAGTAGCAGCTGAGGACTTGGGGCTTGTCTGGTTTGGAGAAAGGGAGGCTGAGGGGTGACCTTATTGCTCTCTACAGCTTCCTGAGGAGGGGAAAGTGGAGAGTGAGCTGCTGATATCTCCTGCCTGGTTTTCAGTGATGGAATGCATTGGAATGGTTCAGGTTTAGACTGAGCATTAGGAAGCATTTCTTTACCAAGAGAGTGGTCAAAGACTGGAACAGGCTTCCTAGAGAGGTGGCTCAATGCCCCAAAGCTGTCATTGTTTAAGAGACATTTGGACAATGTCCTTAATACCATGCTTTAAATTTTTGTCAGCACTGAATTGGTCAAGCAGTTGGACTACATGATCATTGTTTGTCCCTTACATCTGAACTAGTCTGTTCTAATCCACAGTATGTTATATGAATACATAGAACCCTGCTTAAAGCCTTTTTAAATCTATTTATTTCCTGATTTTTCATAATACCAAAATGTTCTAGTATGAATATACAAGGAAGAAAACCTATTAAACCTAAGACTGTTTTCTGAAGTACAATAGAAAGTATTATTCTAAAACCATACTTCATCTAGTTGAAGCCTTTTTTTTCTGTAGAAAATGGACACTGTTAAAAACTTGCAAATGTAATTATGCAAGCGTAATGTCTGGTTACAAATGCGACTGGGGAAGTTTGTTAATGATTTTTTTTTTTTTTTGGCTATTTGAGATAGGCATCCTTTTGAACATCAATTCATCAGATATATGTATCTCACAGTTTCTTTTATTATTTAGCCCAAACAATTATCCAGAATAGGCTACTGTCAATTTTCAAGTTCTTCCTTTAGCATATATTGTCTACACAACAGAACTTCCCTTTCAGTCCTAAAAAAAATAAACAAATCAAATCCCTACCCTGCTCCCCTAATCTGATATGTGTGAGTAATATTAGGCCAGGTGTTAAGTCAATTGCTAAATATTAGAAAATCTGCTAATTAGAATTAGGATACTAGACTAATTTTGATTTGGAGATTATATTCCTACTTCTACCAAAGAGTTTGTGTACAGTTTCTTATATGACCTACATCACACTTTCTTTGCTAGTTTTGTGGCGTGCTTGAAAAATTATGTTGATTCTGAATTGTAGATATATTGATTATTATAGATGTAACAGAATTTGAGTGGAAGCTGTTTTTGAACAGAAGATTATATAATGATAATAATTATCTTTATTTTGACACTATGACTTCATTTTCCTTTCTGTTAAGTGTAGTCGTTCCACACACTTTCAGCAAAGCAATACCTAGGGGCTTAATTGATTAATTTCTGTGAAACCCTCAGGTACTGTAATGATAAGCATGGCAGAAAAAAATATTAGCAAATTAGTAGCTGTCAGCTTTGATTATCATTTTGATGGCATAGAATAGATTGTAAGCTTAGATACTGAATATTGAAGATTGAATTGATTAGTTATTCATTAATTTAACATATGCTTCTCACTGCAGGGCAAAGAGGTCTGACAGAAATGTATGTATGTGTACATACATGTAATTGTACTTTATGTATAGAACTTAATTAAAATCACATTAACACAGGAACTGTGCAGCAGAGGAAACAGAGTTGAGCTAAGACTGCTTGCAGTTCTCTTAATTTTAAGGCCTTCCTTTCCTGTCCTTGAAAACTTCTTTGATTCTGTGTGTATATATTGTGTCTTTGGCAATAAACAATAGTATCTTTCATCATGTAATCCTTATTCAGATGCCACCCCTTCAAAGATCTGAAAGAGGCAGGAGTCCTGTGGAAAAAGAAGTATATGATCATATATTTAAATCGGTATTTTCATATGTTGGAGGACTGAAAACTGAATTTACTTTGTTTCTGAAATACGAGTCCATAACAGTACTAAAATTATTTTAATGTAGGGGCTATGTGTAAATTCTGACGTTTTAAATGCAGGCTGGCACATCTCAGAAAATTTTGTCATATCATTTATCAAACATCATTGGAATGCCTGGGACTACTGTATGATGGTTTATTTTTTGAGCTAATTAAGAACAGTTATTTGTTTTTTATTCAGTAGGTAAAGCTCTCTAGCAGGGTTTGGCTTGGATCAACTGATTGCAAAGGAGAGAACAGTATAAAGGGATCCTTAATGTCTTTCTGTGCCCCTTATGGGAGTATGTGGTGGTTGTCACAGTTTCCTCCACATGCTCAGTCTTGTGTCTTCTCTCTGTTTTCTGCTTTGCTTTCCTCCTGCACCCCATCTTAGCTTATCTGACAGCTTTTTACCTGGTATCACAGTTCTCTTGTATGTCTCCTAGTTTCATGTATCCCAGCTTGTTTCTCATTTGTTCAGGACTTCCACTCTTCATCTCTTTTCCTATTCCCATCTCTAGTCCCATATTCACACGCACACACACAAAAATATTTTAGTTAATTTTTTCTTTTTCTCATAATTCAGTAATTTTTACCTTCTGAGTAGTATGGCTTTATTATCCTCTAGTGCCAGCTGGGGACTCATCTGAAACACAGTTGATGGGGGGATTGACTTGGTCTATAAAATATGTACCATCCTTTGACAGTTTTATATGTCACTGCCATTAATATGCTAACCTAATTTCCCTTGAATATTGTTGGGTTTGGAATGTGAAATGATATATTATTTATGTAAAACATGCAAAAAAAAAAAAGATATCTAGTTTGATGACTTCATTAGCCATCTGTTCTACTTACCTAGTGCAAAGCTAATTGAAATTTTTCCTTTTTATTGTTTTTTGTTTGTTTGTTTGTTTGTTTTGTGTGGCTTTTTTTTTTTGTTGGTGGTGGGGTTTTTTTTTTCCTTTCTTTCTTCCAGGAATCTATATCAACCTGCAGATTTGCACAGCGAGTCGCTCTTATTAAGAATGAAGCAGTTCTTAATGAAGAAATTGACCCCAATTTGGTGAGTCATCTTGGAGCAGAATGAAGGAGATAGCTTGTTTTAATTTTTAATAATCAGTAGCTGTCAAATATGTGTTGATGATTTCCATTAGGAAAAAAGGAAGACAAGTAAATGAGATGTAGAAATAGGATTGCCACACTAAAGCAATTAGGTTCATGTTCACATCCCAAAGAGCAGCAGAGGAGCTCTGCAGAATGGATTGGGGATTTAGGAACTGCAGAGAAGGGTAGAGGTAATAATCCACATTGGTAAAGAACAAAGCATTCCCACATAAAGAAAACAATTTTTTTCTTTTAATGTGCAGAACAAAAATGTACTTTTTTTTTTCTTTGTAGTATTTGTTTAAGTCTTTCCTTTGAAATGTCTCTAGGTTGTTACATACCAGATGGGTTTGAAGATGTGCTCTATGATGAGTTCTACTGTTAAGTTCTGCAATACTGAATGCATTAATTTAATGTAATTTTCTGTATTATTTGGAGAATTGTTGTGAATATTAAGTACACCTATTAAAATCTGATTAATTCAGCACAGTATTGCAGATGATAGCTACTGGATCAGTTTGGTTGCATGCTGTATATCAAAGATGTTTTCTGACATAGGAAATAATTTGACTGAGGTTACACTCACTAGTCATGCCAAAGCTGCATATACAGATGTAATGAAGAAAGAATGATGGATGCATTTCGGCATACTCTCTGTCTCTATGACAGAGACATCAGATGAAAACCAAGTTCAGGTTAAACTATTATATTGCTCTGTTTGTATATAAACAGATAATATTTAAAGCACCCTTTTTAACAACATAAAGTTTAACTGACCTTTTCACTTCTAAAGTATAAAAAAATCTGAATGAAATACTCTAATTTCAGTGGCCCTGCATATTTTTATGATATACTGATCACATCATCATTATTTTTAATGGGAAAAAATACTAGTGTATTTCTAAATTTCCCATTACTAATTTGCAAGTATTCCAAGTCTTATGTATTTTGTTCTGTATGACCTTCTGAGCTGGCTAGGAAATGCTTTTCACTTGAATGCTAGACTGCAGAATGCTAGATTATATAACATAAGAAGCATATGTTGTCTAAAAAAATGGAGGATTAAATGGTTATTTCATTAATTGTTGCTTATGGTAATTAACATATTTCAGTTCCTGTTAACGATTGTGCTTTTATTTTGTCTTGTACTTGAAGTTCAAAGGGAATAGAAGATTCTTGACAGATTTTTCTGATGTTTTTTATTGCAATTATTTTTTATACTTTTCTTTCCAAATAATTTCTAACAGTAACAGCATAAAAAAAACAACCAACCAAAATAAACAAAAAACAAAACACAGAAAACAAAAAAACAGCCAAAACCTAAACTCAGTAGGTTCCTTTTATTCCTATGGCAATTTATTTTTCTCTTTTTCAAATAATCTTTTCAATTCTTTCTGTACAGCCATGTCTTCTAACAGATAAAATTTACTGACTTTGGAAGACTTTTCTTGTTTTATAAATGGAAAAGGAAGAAATTAATGTGTGTAGTGTATTTAAGGCACTTGGACTCTTTTTAATAAAGTGATGTTGTTTAAAAAATCCCAAAAAAACAGAAAACCAAAGTATAATATTTCCCTAAACTCAGACTTCTAATGCAAAAAATCATAAACTAGGTATTAATTTGGAGGTGATGCTTGCTTTATGCCTTGCTGTTTGTAGATGGTTATCCAGCTGAAAAAGGAGGTCCAGGAGCTGAAGGATGAGCTAGCTCTGGTGACTGGAGAGCAAAGGACATCAGAGCTTTCACAAGAAGAGCTACTTCGGTAATGGCTTGCATTGTTTTCTCTTTTTTCTTTTGTGGTGATACTTTTCATCACTTTGTTGGTGTAAATACTTTAATTCACCTCAGAGCTTTAAACCTATCTGAGTGAATGTTAAAGTGAAGTTAGGTGCCAGGTTAGAATGGCAGTTTTCCATTAAGAGCTCTATGAGGCTGCTGGCTCTGTTTTTGCAGCCTCAGCTTGAAGGAAGTTAAGTAAAGCAAACGCAAAGGATGGGAATGCCTGTCAGATGCCAGACAAAAAATGTTGTATAATACTGCAGAATAAAAAAACAGTGTTTCTCAAAACTGGATATATAGTCTGAGTAGAACTCAAGAGATGTTCTTTGTGCTGAGAAGTATCCTGCTGCAGTGTTAGTTTGACAAAGACCAAGAGAAATCTTGCATTTCTGATGCACAGTTAATCAATGCCTTAAAGACCAAACATTCTTTTTTTTTTTTTTACTGAGCATGCTATTGAAAATGCATGATTAATTCACGTGCATGTTGTAGCATCATACAGCTTTTTGTAACATCAGTACAGCATGTAAAACCTTTCAGTGTATAATGTAGAAATATTCACTTAGGGCTAAATGTTCACAATAACTAAATTCAATTCCAATTGTTAAATTAATTGAATCTGTAGGATAACCTTCGTTAATCTCTGTGCCTCATCTGTATAAAGAAAGTAGTAAATGCCTAGAGAATTTGTTTGGTTATTATATTAATGGTAACTAAGTTGAAGCTGTGAGAATTTTTTAGTCTTAATTTGTCTTGGAACTGATCCAGAAGAAAACTATCAGTTAAGAATTTCTCCTGACATGCAGGAGATTCTGAATGAATGAAGACAAGGTGCTACCTTGAATCTTGAGTTTCTAATGTAGATTGTTGTCATTATTAATTATCGGGTTCAATTATTTTGTTTTGTTTTGATTCAGAAATGAAATTACATCTGTATCAAGAATAAGGAACTAGGTAGGGTTACGTATAAATTTCTTTTACACCATTAATCTTGAGTAATTTTCACAACAGAGGCAGTTACCAGTATAAACTTCCAACCAGAAGTGTCGTCTCAGTTCTTACTGGGTTAATATTTATTAATTATTCTGCCCAAACATAGGGGAGTCAAATGCACCCAAAACATTACAGAGTGGCACTGGGTGTGACAAAATTAAGCTGTAGAAAGAAAATTAATGAAACAACAAGAATCTTTCCTTTTCTTTCCTTTTCTTTCCTTTTCTTTCTTTCCTTTTCTTTCTTTCCTTTTCTTTCTTTTTTTCCATGAAAAATTAAATGGCCTCAATATCTAGTTTCTTTTTACCCTGACTAGGACTTCAGAAGATGCATGAGACTCAGTGATTTCATTCAGATATTCTTAAATAATCTATATATTCATTTAAAAATGTACTTTCCTAACATGACTGTAAAAGTCTGTCATGATTTCTCCACCATGGTCTTGTTTGCTGTTTAGCTTGTATAGGAAAACCGAGGGTTTTTTAGATCATACTCATGAGTCTTACTTCCTAAGATTTCCTACCTGATTTTTTGATGTGAAAATGGAAGTCTTATAAATGGAAATGGGTTCACAGTTGATGAAAGTTTTTAATATGAATATGCAAAGGAAAATGAGGAACATACCATACGCATAGAGTTGCACTATAGCACATATCTTGGGAGGCATTCTTTCAGAAATGTGTAACTAAAAAGCGTATGTGTTGCATATTTTTTTTTTTATATAGCACAATATATACTGCATTACATTGTCAGAAAAGGTTTCTTCTGAGATCGTAGAACATTTTGCATCTCATGCTTCAGAAGCAGCAAGGAGGTGTCTTGAGTGAGTTCTTACCTGTAATAAGGCACAGAAGGAGAAATAACTTTCAGGGATGTCAGCTATATTAGGTCAACACAAAATTTTAAGGTTTTTTTAATTTATAATTTTTTTTCTGTTTACTCAGGTTCATGTGGTATGTGTGTTTGTTGTTCTGTTCATAATTTTTTCTTGGAACAAATGCTTTGCAATTAAAATATAGCATAAAACTTAAGTACTGCTGAGTTCTCAAGCAATTAACCATGCCAGTAATAAATGCCATATAATAGCCTTGTTCAAAGATCATTATTTTTAATATAGACCTAAAATGGAAAAAAGAACTGTATATATAGATTTTTTTATGGGTAGCGAGGTTTCAAGCAAAGAGCAGAATATCCTGCTAGAGAATAATTGTTGTATACATGTCTCAGACTGCCTCATTAATACTATATGCTGTAGTTGTATAATGAAATGATAGTATAAAAAGCCACTACTTCAGTGAAAATATCTTTCTGTGGTTTTGAACATGTATACATTTTGAGCTTGCTCTTGTATGTCGATAGTTGAGACCATGCTGGTTTACATCTGTCTGAACCTCTTGTTCATAAATGTCCTAAGCATTTATAAAAACCAACAGATAGCATATAAGTGTTCTGTCTCCAGTTTGAGTCTACCAATGCATAACAATGCAAATCTTTATGACAGTTCTGTTTATTGAGACTGGTCATCTGAGTTGGGAGCTACTTGTTATAGTTTGTTCATATTAAAGAATAAATATACAAGTGAGTAATCCAAACAAAACTATTGACCTGGATAAGGGCTGATAAAATAGTGATTTACTATTACTGTAAAATGTCTATGTTGTGGTTTGCATCTAGGTTTGCATCTATAATGAAACCTAAATAATATTAGTTGTTAGGAGACATATGGATCAGATTGTTATGACAGACAGAAGAGGAAAAGAAACATGGTCTAGGTGCTAATGCAATATACTGTATTGTGCTGTATTTGTAGTTGTGAATGATTCTTAGGTACTTTAGGGGATTCCAGACAGATTTTTTTAATTATTATTATTATTTTGTTGTTGTTGTTGTTGATTGATGCTTTTTTAATATGTCAGACGGGAAATAATTTTTAAGATGATTATGGATTTCAAATAGTATTTAGACATTTCTGCTTAGTTAGGACATTTTCTGTTTAGACTTAAATAAACTCTTGTCTTGACACATATATGTATACATATAATCCAGTTTTACATAGTTCTTTTGAAAATTCATAATCTTTAACAAAACTCTTACTGTGATTCTTTTTATTACAAATAAGGTAATTAACTAGTAGGAAGTGTTACTAGCTATAGTCTCATCAAAAAAGGAATGTGGTTTAATTCTACTTATTCTGATACATCATACATATTTCATGCGAGGTCAAAGCAAAATTAATCTGCTTGAAAGCATTCTGTACCAACTGTTTTATTTATTCTTTGATTCTGAACACAGATGATCAAAAATAGAAAACATGTCAACAAAAAACTCCATGCACTAAGTACATACTTATTTTGTTGCCTCTGCACAAGTCTTTATCTTGGACACTTTTCAGTAGAATATGGATTCCAGAATGAAACTGGATTCAGTGGCACATGTTTATAATACAATAATATTCCCCGAGTCTAATAAAATGACTATGATAATAAATAGGTTTTTACTCTCTACATATGTTGCAGGAAATAAGTGCCCTGGGAATCAGTATTAATATTATTTTAAAATTATTTTTCGTATGATTCTTGACTTACTAAGTGAAGCAAAACCAAACCTTTCTCATACTAATGAACTTCATTCCACTTAGTTACTTTCAGGGCATTCCAAATCAAATCAGTGGGCTACTCAATGCAGTTAAAATTGGTATATGTTTGAAGTTAGCATGTGAATAAACTAGTTCATTCTTCATTGGTTTTTTTTCACTTGATTCAAAGAAGTGTCTTCAGGGATTATTTTATTCATTTAATGGAAGGAAAATATGCCTGTCAAAAAGGCTTTCCTTATAACCACTACAATGTTACATTGTCATTCAGCAAGTTTAAAACAAAATGGAAAAGAAATGCTATTGACTTTTCTTGTGCGTGTGAATTTACAATACAACACAACTTATCAGTCTTGTGAGTAGAGCTACAGCTGTCTGGAATTCTTACTTCAGGATTCTGTGCTAAATGGTAAGCATTTATATTACTGTGTCATAATTTTTATGTTATTATTCTATTCTCATAAATGTTAAGCATACATGAATTCTGGTCTCATTTTGTTTATTTTTAAAAAGCACAGCATAGAAATGAAGCTAGAATACATAAGTGGTTCAGAACATAGTTCATAAAATGCTTCCAAAATCTGAACTGCTTGCTTTGGATCTTGCCATCTACTTCCTCATCTGTAAAGGACTGATCTCTAAGTATTTCTTTAAGCTGCAGAACTAGTTTCCTGTTTAGGGGAGGAAAAAAAAAAAGAAAAAAGAAAAAAAAAAGACAACTTTGAATTACTTCTTAAAAATATAGAAAATAACATCATAGATCCCAAATAGAAGGAAACTGTAATTTCAAACTTCTGTATTATGCTTTAAAATAGAATTACAAGGCCTTCAAATGTTTCTGCTTGTTGTTGTTGTTAGAAGCATGCCAAAAGTAAAAGGAAGAGCCCTTTTTATTTGAATCATTTGTTTTTTGGTTTTGGTTTTTTTTTACACAAATGAACTCACTGGCAGTTTACAACGTGTGCCCAGAGAGTCAGGATTTCAAATCAAGGTCCTGTGTTCCAGAGCACCCACGCTTTCAGACCCTTTTCCAGTTGGAATTCTCTAGGAACAGTACCGGAAGTACTGTCTTAGCACTTTAATTTATTAATAACTTTACCTTATTTCTTTCAGATACATATGTTATTACAGACGCTTCTATTTTTTACTTTAACAGTCATATATTGTTCACCTTACTCAGGTCCTGGATTTCTCATTACTTTCTGTCTTTCATTTTTCTGTTTCAGCATTGTGACATCTGTATGCTATCATGGTATTAACAATATTGCACTGTTGTAGAATATAGAGCTTTAACAGTTACTCATACTTAAGCTGTTGAACAAATGGTTTCATTTACAAAGCTGAGCAAATATTCTTATTTGCTGATGTCAGTGTTCAATTTCAGTTGCAAGGTGGAAGAAGTAGAAGCATATTGCTTTGCCTTATGTCAACACAGCTTTGCAGACAGTGGATTTGTGTAGAAGTTAGCAGACTGACTGACATAAGCCTCATAGGCAATATTCAAGAGAAAAGAAGCTGCCTTAACTATGAAGTACTCTTAAAATATGTCACATTTACTTCTAGCTTATATGCCTGATTTAGAATGCTATTAAATCAATGTACTTCTCTAGAGGGCATTTTTTCTCTTACATGTTATAAAAGTCTTCAGTGACAGCACAGGGAAGTTCAGATACCTAATGCAGGTACCTAAGCTGAATACTTAAAGTAAGTGTAAGTACTTTTCTTTGATCTTGCTATTTTGTTCTAAGGTCACCAAAAGTTTTAAAAAAAACCCAACCAACCAAACAACAACAAAGCAAGTAAACAAAAACCCAAACCAAACAAATAAACAAAAAACCCCACAAGCCCAAACTATACATATAATATATTATTTAAAGTGATAACATTTTGCACTGAAACTACTGAGAGAGAATTAAAGTTCTTTTCAAAGGTTCTCAAATTTTTTACTGTGAGGAGAAAAAAAAAGGAGACTACGTACTTACCATGTCCTGTTTTCTAATGTTAAAAGTATACCAGTCACATAGCATCTCATGGTTTCAAGAAAGGTAATGAACTATAGTATAACTTGTACCAGTGAGATGTATGGAGAAAAAATATCATAAATGAATTTGATTATTTACATGTTTGAAAAAATCCTGGAGCCAATTTCCAAATACTTGTATTCCAATGTGTCTTATCATAGCAGCTTTTTGAATCTCACTGAAATTCATTGAATGCTTGGTCAGCTGAGTTGTTTCTGAAAGCACCACTAAATACCTGTTTGCATCTTTTGGCACTTTAAATACTTTTTAAATGTCTCATTCTTCAGAGCTTTTACTTCTAATTAATAACCTGCAAGTGACAGTTTACACAAATCTTTCAAAACTACCTCCTTTCTAATACTATAGGCGTCTCTCGGTGTTCATCCATATGAGTCCTTTTCACTTCCTTGAGTAGTTTTTATGCATGCCTTATGTTTGGGGTTTTTTTTTATTGTTTATTTTTCTTGCTACCTTCTCCATACATACTCCATTTATATTTTATAAATTTTGTAATACTGAAACTTAGTTTTCTCTTTCTACTTCTACATATACTCTAGTGGTTAAAATCTGACTACTGTTATGACCACAAATATTAGCTGGCAGAGTAGCATTTCTTTATGTATATGCTTTTGGTTTGTTATTATAAATTGCTGTTAAAGAAGGAAGTAATCTACTTAGCCAGCTACTTTTTTTCTCTAAAAAGAAATAAAATTCATGTGTATGAATTTCATGTAGTATAGGAATTTTGTTTTCCCCTGTATAAGCCAGTCTTGGTCTTTTCATAGTCCGTGCCAAATCTCCCATTGACCTACTGATACAAAGATTTAGATCTGTGTCCCTTTCATCATTGGCATGAATGATTTTCAACTCTGTAGAAACTCTACATCTGTTTGCCACATTGTAGCCATCTAATAGAAAAGAATCTCCTCACATTAGGAGATTAAAAAATGGCTTTACCCACATGTCTGATAAAAAAAAAAGGGGGGGGCAATATGTCTGTAATAGGAGGTGCATGCTTCCCTACTGTGCAGTAGAGGTGCTTAATGATAATCATTCTCTGTGTGTATAACACTGTTTGATTGCTTAACAAATATAGAAGCCCCATTTTGAAAATTTTTACCTTCAAATAACTGAACTTGATACAACTGAAAAGAAAATCCACATGTTCCATGCCAGCTTGAATTTAGGTAATGTCTTTGGATGCCAGACTACTGGATATGTAAAGAGGCAGGATATAAATCCTACATATAGCCTACAGTATTTAAAAAATGCATTAAAAAAATCTATTTCAACTTATTAACAATAGGGAAGAATGTGCTTTAGTTCTATTTTCAGTTATTTTATAAACACTTGCACCCTGCTGAAAATAATAGATAATTAGGACTATAATGTTAGGAGAGGCTATTTTGTCTAACAGACATGTTCATCTTAGGCCAGTTAATACCAGCCAATGTTCAATATTTATGAAAATCAGTTTGTCTCCATACCAGTAAATCATTGGCTATATTGCTGTGTTCTTTATTTTCATCTGTTCTTTTTACATTTTTAAGTACGAGAACTTGAAATTTCTACTCTGCCTGTGGCTCTTTGTTTTTGGATTGCTTTTTGTTTTGTTTTGTGAGCTATCAGGACTTCCCTTTCAGGAAAGTTACTGTATTGATAACATCTTTTAAATCTTACTCATAAGCTTTATTTTCACCATTGAAGATAATTGCTATTTATGCAGGTTTAGGAGAGACTTGAAATTTTAAAGGTCAAAATATTTGCTTGTGGAAGTATCCTAGGATTGACTTCATTATACCAACTGAAAGGGCAGAAGTTTTCCAAACTTTAATATATAACTGAAAGCTCCAAAATCAACTTTAAGAGCTTCAAAAAGTGGTAAAATTTAGAAAATCTGAAGCATTTGTCTTCAAGAATAATTTAGTTGATTTTCAATGTTGTTTCTGAGACTTTCCAACTCATTATTTGAGGCTTTTAAGGAGTTTAAGTTAACATTTTGCAGGATCAGTCCCAATATCTATATGTCATTGGATCAAAAATTCTGTGAGAAATCCTGCCACTTGCAGTAATTTAGTTTCAGTCATAATTTTGTTTCTTAAAACCCAATTGCTAGTATACTTCAATACCATTATTTACACACTGGCTTAGAAAGCATTTTCAGTTTACAGGATGAAACTGAACCCCACAGCAAATTTGTAGTATGCAACTTTACTATTGCTCAACTTCCTCATACACATAGAAGTAAACACTTCAATATGAAGTGTGTTATGTTTAGACTTTTTCATTTCATAGTGATCAGTAGCAGAAAAGGGTTCTTTGTCTTTTTTGTCCTGTAATAGATTTTTTTCAGTTGTTAGAACACTGTATAGATATTTAGAGTGAAAAAAAACGTAAAAAAATACTTCCAGACTATAGAAGCAGAAGATGCTCAAGGACTTAGTGGTTTTAATTCCCTACTCATAAGGCTGCACCAAATCAATACAGCCTATTCCAAGGATATGTTAATAAAACTGTCCTTACAAGTTCCTACTGAGGGAATTGTACAAAGGCAATTGTACAAAGATAACCATTTCCACTGTTTAGTTACCTGAATTATTATTATTTCACTCTTGTTAAATTAGATATTAAGCAGTTATTTCTGAATACAGAATACAGCATTAACCTCTGTATATGTCAGTTAGGTATTGACAATTGCTGTTGTATCCACTGATAGGTATCAGTAATGCATTACAGCTTTTCTCAGGACAAGCTCAGATGTGTTCTTTGTACATTATCTTGCCACACCATTAGCAACTATGACTGGAAAAACCTTTCCTCTTTTCTTCTGTCCTTCATAGCATTCTAATTTGCTAATTAGAATCTCCATGGTCTTCCCATACTGATGCATAATCGAAGCTAACTAATGTGATTAGCTTTTATTAAATACAGTGGCAATTCAATAAAATATTGAGAGATGTGGAGTAACTTTTTTTTTTTTTAATAACATAGGTGTAATTATTAAAGATATTTTTCAAAATCAATATATAGTAAAAAAAAAATTTATATGGAGCATGTTACCAACAGGAAACCTACTGCAAAAGTCTAGGTTGTTATACTTCTTTAACTGAAACAACCTCTCCAATTACCTTCAGCATTTCAGTAGCTTCTTTGTTTGCAGCCTATTTTTCATAAACTTGGATTTCCATTTTGCTTGTCACAGAGTTCACAGCTGACACACAAAATTAGTTGTTCTTTAAGCAAACCTAATTTTGATACATAATACACAGTGTCAGTAATCAGGGGTTAAAAAGGCAAGCTCTCCCAGAAATGAATCATGGCACATAAAGCAAGGTCAAAATGAGTCCTTCCAAATCTGTGTTTTGAGACCATGTATCCTGCATGCTATTGAGAGCTCTAAACTTTAAAAATGTACTCTCAGTTGGCTAGGAGTGCTTTTCTGATGCATTTCAGCTGTGTAATTTGCATCCTGCTTCATGCAAACATATGACTAATTCAAAAGTGGATTTTTATTTTTATTTTTAAAGATGGAGGTCTGTTATTTAATAGATGGGTAAAACTGAAGTAGCACAGTGCTCATCTTATAATTATGGAGTTGGGCTATCAGAAAAATTGCATGGAATCTAAAGTAATGTGGATATAAAACTCTTCTGTGTGGTCTAAATGGTAAGCAGACTTCATTAAACAGGAATTCCTGAAGTAAAACCAACAGAAGCTGATAATGTAAATGTTGTTTGTGAACTGCATGCAATACAGTGTATGTTTACAGTATTTGCAAAAAATGCTATGAATATGGAAATGCTAGAACAAGAATTTAGGACAGATTCACAGTCTCTAAACAGAGACCTCTGTTACTTTTACATGTTTCCATCCCAACTGTTTATGACTGTGATACTGTGAGTTTTCTTCCCAGCATCAGTGTAAGAACAGACTTGTGCTTGACATAGCTTGTGTTTTCAGAGTCTGGTATAATGACTCAAACTCCCTTGGATCAGCACTGCAATGCCTTTCTTTTTCTATTCCGTTAGTATGTACAAAACCACTGTCAAAATGAGTTTTAATCTCATAAATATGCAATACTGTTCCCTTGGAATTGACTGAAATTTTATGTGTGTGTGGAATTTTTTACTTATGTTTTCTGGTTTGTTTTGTTGTTGTTTGTTTTTGGTTTTGTTTTTCTGATGATCACTGAGAAAGAAAAACCCATTCTTTGTTTACTGCTGTTTTTCACAGAAAATGGGTCTTTGTTTTATGCTTTCATATTCTTACTCCTTTGGGGAATTTTTCTTGGGAAAACTATTCTTTCTGATACAGCAGGGTTCTGGCAATAGGCTTCAGCACACCCTTGCTCTTGTAAGTTAGGCCTGCTGTTCTTAGGGCAGAAACTCACAGTCCTAAAAGAATGGACGTGTATGGAAAATCTCCTTTTTATGTTTCATCTACTGTAATAACATTAAATAATATATTTTTAATGATCCATAACTTCCTTTACCTAAAAACATACAAAAGAAAAGGAAGGAAAAAAAGAACCATTTTGGATCTCCAGAAGTTAGAAAAGTAATTTTTATCCAGCACTGATTTTAAATATTTTTTCCTGACGTGTAATATTGGCTATAATTATCCATGCACCAGATTTGATTAATACAAATTCTGCATGGAAACATTACTGAGGGCTTTAGTAAGGTAAAACTAATGAAGAATGCAGCAACTGGCTTGCTAACGTTATTAACATCAACAAATAAAAGACTAATAATTTTTTTTAGTATTATTTTCTAAATTTATTATATTTGTTTCTATGCAGAAATAGAGATTGTAACATTTCTAATATATACTTGTAGGGATTTTTTTAACGTTAGTTTAGTACTTTCAGTGCAAGTATCTTGTTGCTAGGTACTTCTATTTCAGATTAATGTCGTCTTTTCTGATGTAACTCACCAATATAACAAAACCTGCTCAAATATAAATAAATTAACCATGCTTACATTAAAGGAGTATCAAATTCTGAAATAAAAATACATGCTGCATATTTCCACTGAAGCAATTAAGTATGACTTTTAAGCAATTCAGAAATTTTCAATTCTAACCCCATAATTAGGTTTCCATTGAATTTCAGTTAATTAAACAGTTTCCATCACTGCTTTTTCCCATCAAGCTGAGTGCACTTCAACTTTCCAAAAAGACTGGTGGATAAGTGTTTTCTATAAAGTTTTCTCCATTGTGAAATGGAATTCCTGGTGTTGATGTTCAGATGATAGTGTAAAGGCCATCTCTTTATTAGGGCTTCTCCTCCAGTGAGAGAAGGATATCTCTTACTCATGTTTTTTTTATTTCATTACTAGGTCTTTGGGTTCATTATCCTTAATTTTAATTTTATTTGGGGGATTATTCTCTTTGCTACTGATGGATGTCTTACAAAGGGCTTGTAATAAGCTATTTTTGTACATTTATAATAAATAGAATACCAGAACAGGAACTTATTTCTTCTTCAGTCCATCCCATATAAGAACAATAAAGAGCAGCACTGCTGTAGTGCTAGTCTTCATGAATGAAGTCAAGAAAGAAAAAAAAAAATTATATTTTAAGCAACAATGTTCATAAATACTATGGAAGCGGTTTTTCATATGTCTCTTGATTTTTTTTTTTTTTTTTCCTTGATCCTTCTTTCTGTTTTGCATCTGCCTTGGTCTTTTTTCTTCCCCTCTAGTTTGAGTTACCTTGGCACCAAAGTATGTCATAGAACCTATATACATGAACATCTTTGATTTTTCTAAATTATTTTCCCACTGACTTTTGGAAGTGGGGAAATTAACATTCAGCTTCCGATATTTTGAGAGATCAGTCAAAAGCTTAGAAATTTTTCAAATGTGTTATGTATTCTGAGCCAAGCATGCTCATTCCTTTTGCAAGTTTCATTTCAAAACTCTCTTCTTTGGGCAACTTTATTTCCTAGTTTCTGTTTTGAGAGGGCATGCAAACAGTATCCATTATCCATGGCATAATAGCAGAAGCTGGTCATCAGTAAATGTAAGGATTGATTGCTCAATTCTTTTAAAAAATAAACTATAGTTAGCAGCTCTTCCAGGAATTAGAACATACTGACTATCTAAGAGAGGTCTAGTTATATGGTCTCAAGGCTGAGGTGCAACACCTGGCCCAGAATATTTTTCTTCCTGTGTTTTTCTAGTTGCTCTAGTATGAGTGAGGTGAAAAAAGTCCCTAAGAAAAAGGACACTGTTATTTTACCTCATAATTTCGTATTACTTTTGCTCTGCCACATATGCGTGCCTCTGAGTAGGCAACTAAAGCAAAATCCTATAAAGAGCTCTCAGGATTTCTTGTTCTTTGTGGATTTCTTGTTCCTCTTGAACATCTAGGCCCAAGTTTGTTCAGTGGTGGGCCATTTTATGTGTTTTGTTCATTTCAGACTTGCTGACATATATTCTTGCAACAGTCTTTGGTTTAATATGTCTTCGTCCTGGAGAGAACCAATGAATAGAAATTAGGTGACTATCTCAGAAGATACTATTAATGCTATGAGAAAGATATTATCCATCTCTTGAAGGTAACTTAAATGAAAAGCCATTTTGGTGTTTCTTTACTTACACAAAGGGTTTTGTTGCTCTTCTTTTTTTAAATAGCATTATGACTACAGGCTGTGCTTGATGTTTTGATTAGAAAGAATGTGTCAGAGTTGTAACTGTGGAAGTCCTATATGAATTTCTTAAATTTTTTACAGCCTTATTTTCTATAATTCTGTGCTGTACTTTTCATGTATTCTGTATATATTAATTTTATTTTATGGATATTTATAGAGAGAAATATATGGATATTTATAGAGAAACTGAGTCAGAAGTATGAGAAGGAAAAGGGTATTCATCTTGTAGAAGCAGATCTAACTTTTCTAATATATGTTAGTGGAAAAAATGTACAGTCTCTTTTTTATTCTTAGTCTCTTTTTCCCCTCCTTCTGTGATTTTTTTTGCCACCTCCCTGATTTATTCTGCACACATCTCTGGAAATAAATTGGATGTAGCATTGTTTTTTACACTTGTAAAACTGCAAATTGTGCCATTGTATAAAATCATAGGAGAACGTTTCAATTGTTTTCATGATCTTTGAGCTGATAAATCACATTGGAAAAAAAATGGTTCAGTTAATTAAGATCTGTTCATTAACAACAGAAACTTCAAGTTGCATCTGTATCACATTGTCAGTTTATTTTTTACCTTTGTTTAATACTTCAGTATTCTGGAAGAACTCCCAGAGTGTTGTCAGACTGTGAGTTTATTTTAGAAGGAGTTCTGTTAATTTTTATATGGAAACCTAAAAAACAATGTGAGGGATGCAGTGATTTTCATTGTTGCTTTTTGTTGTTGTTGTCTGTAGTGTTTAGACTCTGTTGGTCTGTTCTTGTTCTAATTCTTAAAGGTTATATTTAAGTTATCTAACATTTTTTAATTTATGTAACAATCTAATGATCTAAATATATCTAATCTAAATGTTTATAACTTCTGATTTACATTCTCCTGTTTCAGACTTTACTCAGTCTTCTGGTACTCAAATCTGTTTTGGCTTCTATGTAGTCCTTGAGACACAAAAAAAAATGAATTGGGCTGTTGTTTTTTCAAGAATGCCAAACATATTAAAGATCATGTAAGAGAGGAAATAACAGCTCATATCTATAACTACAGCTTGTCTGATTTGTTACTCTTGACTGGCAAATTGACTCTTGACTGGCAAATAATATTCAAAAATAGAGCATTATTTTACTGGAATTATATATTCTTTCTCTTGAAATATTTTAACTTTCTGCTGTGTTATTCTGGTAATGGTAATAGTGCAAATTAGTGAATTTTTTTTGATTGACTCCCATAGCCTAAATCTGTGGTAATTGGAGTAGTAAGGTTAATATATCTTTTTTATAATTTCTAGTTCAAGATTGAAGGCCCATTTTTATAGATGACTTCACATAGTCTCAACAGTTTAGTTATAAAAAATATTTTTCACGTTTACTCTTACCCATTGAAATCAACAAGGTGCTTAAGATAGTGACAAATGCAGACTTACTCTGTGTCTGTGTAATCACTGTAACATTCTCATTAATAGTGTAAATGCTTTTCCCAGTGCCTACCTACAAATGTCTACCTCCTCTATGAGGGATTAATTCTCCTGCTTAGTGTGCCTGCAGAGAGTATGAATAACCAACCTCTTGTACTGGCCTCTGTTCTGTTGGACTCTTCATGCAAAAATATTCTTGTGGCGATATTTTGGTCTCTTTTACCCTGTAATTTTTGTAATCTCTTAACTTGAGAAGCAAGTTAATGCCAGTAGTGCTTCTGCAACTAATATTTCTCTTTAAATATCCCCTACTTGAAGTCCTTCACATGTACTTCATATTGACTTCAGTGAGTGTTTGATAAGTTCAGATGTTATGAATTTTGCATGTATGAAGAATGGTCTAGAAAATGTATTTCTCTCTTGTTCCTTATCTGAAATAATGAAATTAGAAAAGCACAGTTTATCTGAAACTAACAGAGATTTGCTCTCTTCTTTTCTTTCCTTTTACTCCTGTTCTGAGAGTTGACACTTTGCCACGGTGAACTCTGGAGGAGATAAATAACCAAACCTATCTTTTACATTTTCCAATTTTTATTCCTGTCTTGCAGCTCCTGTTTTTCAGATATTTACCACCTTAAAATAATGATTTAATATTTTTTTCTGTTTGTTGTCCATCTCATTTTTTCACCCTCTATCAGGAAATTGTTGCTACAGCACAGTAATATACTGTTTATATACTGGCAGGCAGGTGTTTGGCCTTCTCCAGGAAAGCAGGTTCCATCATGTGTAATGGTGAATTGGGAAGACAAATGACATCACTGTGAACATTTCCCTCTTTCCTTCTTCTTTCTGCATTTCTGTATGCTAAGCATGATGTCATATGGTATAGAATATCACTTTGGGCAGTTAGGGTCAGCTGTCCCTTCCCAACCTCTTGTGCAGCCCAGCCTGTTCATCAGTGAGGTGGTGTGAGAGGCAGAAAAGGTCTTGACTCTGTGTAAACTCTGCTCAGAAGTAACTAAAATATCCCCAGATCACCAAGACTGTTTCCAGCATAAATCCAAAATGTAGTCTCATACCAGCCTACTATGAAGAAAATTCACTCTGTCCTAGATGAAACCATCGCAATGAGAAATAAAAGATTACTTCTTAGATGCTTTTAGTTCTAGAACTATTCATTAGTATGTGCAACTATGTTCTGAATATGGAATCATGGAACCTTCAGTGTCAAATCCAGGTTTTGGTATCAGGAACAAAAGTACATTGCAATTGCATGGATCTTGAAGGAAAATAGACTACTAATATCAGTCAGCTTAGTAAATATGGTATTGTATTTTGACACATTACTTTACAGATTTGCTTCTTTGTGATTCCTTCTTTCCTTAAAAATGATATGTATTTTCAGGTTGGATAAGTTAATTGAAATATTTCTTGAAGATAATGATCCTGATATCAGTCTGAATGTTGGTGCTGACATGCGCAAGATCAAGTATTGCTTCAGTCATATGAAGGTACTTTTTTAAAAACATATATGGAAATGCAGCTGGCCCTGAAAAGAAGTCAAAGACATTCACTGTTGAAAAGTGTCAAAAGTAATGCAATACTGTTGAGATGCATCGGAAAAGGGTAAAACGATTGAACTGTCAGGGCCACAGAGGACGTGATAGAAAATTGAAATGTAGTGGGAAAAAATCAGCAGCAATT
>JANIJG010018093.1:0-23972 GCA_024611175.1 Megaceryle torquata
AAGAATTTCTTCCTAATATCTAATCTAAACCTCCCCTGATGCAACTTGAGGCCATTTCATCACATTTTATCATTAGTAATTTGGGAGAAGAGACCAACACAAGCCCCGCTACAACCTCCTTTTAGGCAGCTGTAGAGATGTGGTGCTGAGGGACATGATTTAATGGTGACTCGGCAGTGCTTGGTTAACAGTTGGACATGATGATCTCAAAGGTCTCTTCCAACCAAAATGATTTTATGATTAAAAATTTGCAGTGTACCCACTTCAGAGCCCATTTGCAATATGACAGCTACAAGAATCTCACCAGAGTCATTAGAACCAGAAGACCAATCAGTAGCCACATGAGCTACTTCCCAGACACTTACAAAGCACTAATCCTTATGCTTTAAGACAATACGACCTGTCTCGGATCTGCCTTGTTTCAGGAGAAAAAAAAAAAAAAAGAAAAAAGAAAAAAAAAAGATGTCTGACCTCTGCTCTGATTATAAAAGGAGAAGAAAATGAGACCTGACACAAGAAGAGGTTCTTATGCCAAACCAGAAGCTTCACTCAAGACAAAGCCAAACCCTGCTTAGCGCTAGCAGAAGCAGTTTGGAGAAGACTGAGATGGAGCCACAGTGTAATCAACACAAGGTCTGGGCTTTAAATCCTACATATTTAATGATATCTCAGGCAAGTAGTCAAGAAATGACACGGTATAATCCATTTTTAATGCTCCACATTCTTCTCCCCGATGTCACCAGCCGCCTAAAAAAATTTCCTGAGGAACAATTTATCCTAAGTAGCTTAATATGAGAGCAAAATTACACCAGAGGAAGTTCTGAATGTAATGATTCTCCCGGACAGAAGCATCCATTTCAAAAAGGAGTGATTTTCTGCTGATTGCTTCAGTACAGCTGGAAGAGGCTCTTGGATTCTTCATGTCAGATGCCTACCGGGGTGTCAATACCCACCTGGGGTAGACATCACAGCCTGTCAGCTGCTCCCCAAACCCATGGCTTTTTTCTCCTGTTCCCACTTGAGGACAACCCTCCACTCTACCTCAGCCCCACTCTGGTCCTGCTAGACTAAGTGATGAACCCAACCTGCTGTCTTTCAAACCAACCTCCTCTTCCTCCTCAAGTCAATCCATTTTAATCATTATTTCATCAGGGCCTGTTGGAACAGGACAAGGGGTGATGGCTTTAAACTAAAAGAGATAGATTTAGACTGGAGAGGAGGAAATTTTTGACACTGAGGGTGGTGAGACCCTGGCCCAGGTTGCTCAGAGAGGTCGTCAATGCCCCATCCCTGAAACCATTCCAGATGAGGTTGGGTGGGGCTCTGAGCAACCTGCTATAGTTGCAGATGTCCCTGCTCCCTGCAGGGGCGTTAGATGAGATGACCTTCCAAGTTCCCTTACAACTCAAGCTGATGACTCTATGACTACCCCCACCCCACGATCCCATGAGCTAACTCTGTATTATCAGCTCTGCTGAGCCTGAAGTTTGATATCAAGGTGATGCTCCTGCTTTGCTGCTTTTACCACTATGATCAGGCAAAAAAACCCAACAACCCAACATCAGGGGCACAACCATCAAAGCTTTTCAACCTTATTTCCTCCTCTGGGAAGTATCTGGTGGCCTTTTCAATAGCTTCAGCTGCAAGGAGCTGTGTTTGTCTTACTTTATGCAGCACTCATTGCCCACCCTTTATTTTTGGAGCATGTCTCGGATCCTGCAGGGTCTCCTACATTGCAGAATTCAGGAATGTGCCATTAAACCTTGCCAGGTTTTGCCAAGATTGATTTTCATTGGGCTCTGATGAGGCCAAATGACTTGTTATCATTCAAAAACTAGGCTTCAGCTATTGCTTGAAACCACTGTTGTGCTTCCAGCTGTCTTCAACTCACCAAGCACCTCAGAGAAAGTTGCTCGGAATAATGTCTCTGTTTCCCAAAGCCATACAACTGGGAAAACTCTGATCTACTTGGCAGAAAAGTGGATGGAGAGCTTGTGTTATTTTTTTTTTTTTTTCTTTCTCCTTTTTAATGATTTAAAACAACCCAAATGCAAGGCATTGGAGAGGTGGGAATTCCACAAAGTCATTAACAGAGCAGCCAAGGGATGGCTTGAAAGGAAGTTACTGGTATTTTGCCTGTAATCCAAAATCCCTCTAACAGTTTGCCAAAAGCCAAATCAAACAAACTTTATGTCACGTGTCAGCAGTTGCCAAACTGAGATTTGTAGGTGAGAAGGCGGCTTCTAATGAAAAGGGGCTACTGTAACTGGCAGCAAAGGCTGGATGAACATTTACCAGCCAACGCAGACAAATGTAGAGGAAAGTGCCTGTTTTTTTGAGATGAAGGTCACAGATCCTCAATTTAAACAAGATGGGAAATGCAAATCAGTCTCCTCTCCCAAGGAACAAGCAGTAAGACAAAAGGAAATGGCCTCAAGTTACACCAGAGGACATTTAGGTTGGACATAGAAACAATTTCTTCCCCGCAAATTGTCAAGGCCTGTACCAGATTGCCCAGGATAGTGGTGGAGTCCCCGTCTCTGGAGGGGTTTCGAAGCTGTGGAAATGTGGTGTTGAGGGACATGGTTTAGTTATGATCTAGCAGTGCTGGGGGAGTCCATGATCTTAAAAGTCTTTTCCAACCTAAGTGATTCTATGACTGCCTCCTGCTACTGTTCTCATCATGAGCTTCCCC
Source organism: Megaceryle torquata (assembly GCA_024611175.1). NCBI lineage: Eukaryota > Metazoa > Chordata > Aves > Coraciiformes > Cerylidae > Megaceryle > Megaceryle torquata. The sequence goes on from JANIJG010018093.1 coordinate 2,696, forward strand.
ATCCCAAACAAGCTGAAGTGCCCAGACACCTTGAAGTGTGATAAATACAGATTGTACCTTCATGGAGCTAATACAAAAAGCACATGAGCACCACAGACTGCACCATGGTAAGGGAAAAGGCAGACCCGGGGGCTGTTTGTTTTCAGTCCTTCCTAAAACACTGAGGGAAAGAAGGACGAAAAAAGAATAGGACAGAATTGTCAAATGCTTTGGGAGGGAAGGGACCTTTAAAGATCATCTAGTTCCAACCTCCCTGCCATGGGCAGGGACACCTTCCACTAGGCCAGGTTCTCAGAGACCTGTCCAACCTGACTTTGAACATTTTGAGGGACGGGGCATTCACAGCTTCTCTGGGCAACCTGGGCCAGGGTCTCACCACCCTCACAATGCAGAACTCCTCCTTATATCTAACATAAATCTCCCCTTTCAGTTTAAAAACATCACTCCTTGTCCTGTCACAACAGGACCTGATAAAAAGTCTCTCTTCATCTGTCTTAAAAGTGCCATTTCTATATTGAAAGGCCACAAGAAGGTCTCCCTGGAGCCTTCTCCAGGCTGAACACTCCCAGCTCTCTCAACCTGGCCTCACATCAGAGGGGTTCCAGCCCTCCCAGCATTGCTGGGGCTCCTCTGGCCCTGCTCCAGGAGGTCCCTGTCTCTCCTGTGCTGAGCACTCCAGAGCTGGACCCAGCTTCAGCTTCGGGGCTGAACCCTCTCAGCAGGGACAAAAGCTAAGCCAAGGCTCCTGACTCATCACCGATGCCCACATAACGCTTGATGCACTGACCTTGTTTTGGAGAACAGCAGCAAGTTCACACTCTCGTGTCTTGGAGTGTTCACTGCACTGAACATCTGCCTGGTGGACACTGACACTTTTGAGAGGAGGAAACCCCCCCCCCAACCAAGTGGGAGGATTTCAGGTGTCCAGCTCTAACTTGTGTTCAACCTTCTTAATTCCTCCAGAACATACAAAATCTCTAGGGACAAGGAGTCTCCCTGTAGGTTTGTTGGGACTTTATTGTGATGGATTTCATCCTCTACTGGTACCTCCTAAGTGCTGAAGGGTAATGAACACAATGAAGTTCATTTGAAGAGAGCTTTACTGATAAGAGTCTGGCCTCATCCCTAAAGGCCCCCCTCCTTGGGGGCCCTTTAGCTATTGTTCAACATTGATCAGATCTCCTCTCAGGCTTCTCTTCTTCAGCTAAAGAGCCACAGGTCTCTCAGCCTTTTCTCAGCACAGAGATGCTCCAGGGCCCTCAGAATCTTTGAAGCCTCTGCTGGACTCTCTCTAGCAGTTCCCTGTCCTTCTTGAAGCAGGGAGCCCAGAACTGGACACAGTCCTCCAGATGTGGTCTCACCAGTCAGAATAAAGGAGGAGGAGAACCTCCCTCAACCTACTGCCCACACTCTTCTTGATGCACTGCAGGATGCCATTGGCCACCTTGGCACTTTGTTGGCTCATGATCATCCTGTTGTCCACCAGAACTCCCAGATTTTCTTCCACAGAGCTGCTTCCCAGCAAGTCAACTGCTCACCTGTGCTGCTGCAGGGGGTTATTCCTTCCCACTTACCCTTGTTGAACCTCATGAGGTTCCTCTCCTACAGCCACCAGAACAACAGTATGGGGTAGAAGAACCATACAAATAAATCTGCTTAGAGGGATTTTCTTTCTTTCTTTTTTTCTTTCTTTCTTTCTTTTTTTCTTTCTTTCTTTTTTTTTTGTTGTTGTTGTTTTTTAGTTTCCAAGAGAGACATTTTACAAGCAACGTTCTACAATCTTGAATTCAGCTGACAGATTCCAAGCTCCCTGACATCTCTGTAATTAGCTGCCGACAGCTGACTTACACTTTGACAAACTGTGCTATATTTGCTCGCGGCGCCTGCGTTCCCCACGTCGCCATTTAGTGTTATTCATACTGAAGTACCATCCTTCACCCTGGAAGCTCAAGTCACACAGACACGAAAAAAGATTCTGCACAATGTGGGATGGGGGGGGCAGCACTTTGCAATTTCCTAATCTTTTATTCCAGCTCTCTGAGGAAATGCAGGTGAGAGACAGAAGGATCCAAATTCTCCAGCCAAGGACAGCATTGCATGATTAGTTTACTGGAGGAAACTGGCTTCTCAGCAGGTGTTTGATTACAAGAAGGCAAATTCTCCAGTGAGAAGAGCAGACTCTTGTTGGAGCACTTCTGTTTGCCCATGTTTATGGGTGCATGCATCACACCCTCCCCTCCCGCTCTCACTCAAGAGGTGCTGTGTGATTCCGATGACCTATTTGCAGGTCAAAGCTGTGTCTTGATATTATTGCTGCAAGCAATGAGTCACTGACCCGATCTTGCTTTGACAGATGACCAGGATGGTGGCACTTCTTACCACCTCTCCATGTGAATGTCAGAGTGATGGTAAAGGGAGGGATGTAGTGAGACCATTGAATGGTTTGGGTTGGAAGGGACCTTTCAAGGTCATCTAGTATAACCCACCTGCACTGAGCAGAGACATCTGCAACTAGAAAAGGTTGTTCATAGCCCCATCCAACATCACCAGGAATGGTTCCAGGGATGGGGATCAATCACCTCTCTGGGCAACCTGGGCCAGGGTCTCATTACCATCAGCATCAAAAATTCCTTCCTTCTCTCTCCAGTCTAAATCTCCCTCTTTTAGTTTAAAATCATCACTCCTTTCCTGTCCCAACATGCCCTGCTAAAAAGTTTGTCCCCATCTTTCTGACAGGCCCCTTCAAGTCCTGAAAGGACACAAGAAAGTCTCCCCTGAACCTTTGCTCCTCCAGGCTGAACACCCCCAACTCTCAGCCTGGCCTCCCAGCAGAGGCGTTCCAGCCCTCCCAGCATTGCTGAGGCTCCTCTGGCTCCACTCCAACAGGTCCCTGGGTCTCCTGTGCTGAGCACTCCAGAGCTGGACCCAGCAACTGCAGGGGGGTCTCCCCAGAGCACCTGGGAGCAGAGGGGCAGGATCCCCTCCTTTGCCCTGCTGCCCACGCTGCTGAGGATGAAAATGCTCTACCCACCACCAGGGTGACAGCAGATAACCACCTGATGTCTGTCTACCCAGGATACATCACCAATGAATCAAACACTGGGATTTTCAGTGCTTACATGTTTCTTGCAGAAGTAACATGAGACCAAGAGCAGCAATAAATCGAAGGTCTCTTGTTTCATTTCTATCAATACTCACCAACTAAGTGTTCAGGGTCATGGTGCCAACCCACTTAACTGCAGACAAAAATATTTCACTGCAGCTGAGTCTGCACCTGAATCATCATGACCTTCCTCCTGTCTCTCTGTTCATTTAAAGCATTTCATCCTTCTGGCTCGATTGCCAGAGAAGATATCTGCAGTGTGACCTCCGCTTTCAAATCCAAAGCACTGTGAGAAGATTTGGGCTGGAGATAGGCCAAACTTCTCTCAGCTTTCCAGGTACAGTCATTACCCATCTGGCCAGCAGCCAGGGGAGCCACGTGTGTTTTCTTCCCAGAGGCTACTACCAGTGAAGTCCACCAGAAATCATACAGAATCATAGAATGATTTGGGTTGGAAGGGACCTTCAAGATCATCTTGTTCCAACCCCCCTGCTATGGGCTGGGACACCTCCCACTAGACCAGGTTGCTCAAGGCCCCATCCAACCTGATCTTGAACACATTCCATGATGGACCATCCACATCTTCCCTGGGCATCCTGTTCCAGTGTCTCATCACCCTCACAGTGAAGAAATTCTTCCTAATTTTGAATGTAAATCTCCCCTCTTCCAGTTTGAAGCCATTATCCTAAAAGCCATTAATCACTGAAACCATTAATCATAGATTAATAGAAAAAAGTAATAATAATAATAATAAAAAAAAAAATACCCCCCCAAACAAAACCAAAACCAAAACAAACCAAAGCAAAACAAAAAACCACAAACCCAAAAAAACACAGGAAAAAATTATGAACTTTCTGATATGAGAGACATTGAGGGTGAACGGAGAGATTCCCCCCAGCATGCAAAACGACAACTACAAAAGCATTTGCCTTGCTGGTGGCACAGGCTTTCCCAGTTCAATCCACAGAATTGGTGGATCAAGAAAAGGGTCAAAATTGCTTCCAAAACTTTTAAATAATGATTTTAATGAAGACAAGAAACATTGTCAAGAGTATTCAAGGATCTAATCCATTTTTTCTTGAGAAGATCAGTATATTTTCAAAAGCCTGAAAATACTTTGTGACAGAGCTCAGAAGATTTCCAGATATATTGAGGATGTATAAATCCACAATTCTTAAAGGGGTTTCATTCTTATGTCCTTGGTGGAGCATTTTTGAGCTCAACCATTAAAAAAAACAAACAAGTGAGAGCTGTTCTGAAGAGCTTCTCCCCTTTCACATAATATTTACAAAGCAGGATTAGAAGCAGGAGAGGTCAGAATGTGCTGGGCCCCCCAAACAGAGATTTTATTCATGCTCACTATATGACGTACTTGATACTTTGGGGGTTGTAGAGCATCATTCCCTACAGAAGTTCTGAGGAAAAACTGTATCCACAGATGGTGCAGCCTCTAAGGAAAACAATATTTTCTTAACACCCATACTGACGTCAGTGAGTGGATCTTTTAAGTTTTATTATGCAAAAATGCATCATATTCTAACCCACAGGGGTTAGGTTCTCCACAGCAGAGTTCACCAGTTCCATGATTTTATTTCCAATTTAGCAACAGGAATTAAACACATATTTGATGTGAAGCATGAAGAAATCAGGACAACCTGTAGGTCTCTTTTCCTAAGGAACAAGTGACAAGAAAAAATTAAATGGCCCCAAGCTGTGCCAGGGGGGGTTTAGGTTGGACCTGAGGAACAATTTCTACCCCAAAAGGTTGTCAAGGCCTGTCCCAGGCTACGCAGGGCAGTGGTGGAGTCTCCATCCCTGGAGGGATTTCAAAGCTGTGGAGTTGTGGTGCTGAGGAACATGGTTTAGTGGTGACCTGGCAGCGCTTGGAGAAAAGCTGGACTAGATGATCTTAAAGGTCTTTTCCAACCTAAAGCTAAACATTTGAAGTTGTTCAGTCTGGAGAATAGAAGGCTCCAGGGAGACCTTCTTGTAGCCTTTCAGCACTTAAGGAGGGCCTGTCAGAAAGATAGGGAGGGTCTTTTTAGCAGGGCTTGTTACGACAGGACAAGGGGTGATGGGTTTAAACTAAAAGAGGAAGATTTAGACTGGAGAGAAGGGAGAAATTTTTGATGATGAGAGCAGTGAGACCAGGGTGAGAGGTGAGGCTGGAACCATTCCAGGGTTAGGTTGACTGGGGCCCTAAGCAACCTGCTCTAGTTGCAGATGTCCCTGCTCAGTGCCGGGGGCTTGGACGAGACGACCTTTAAAGGTCCCTTTCCACCCAAACCATTTCACAATTCTGTGATTCTAAACACACCTATGACTCTATGAGACAGTGCCAACCACACTGCTGGAACACAACCCGCACACTTTGGTTTCTGTGGAAGAACAGCTACACTGACGGTAGGTTTAACACTGAAGTGAGATTGTTCCCCTCTCAACTAACCAGGCCAGCTCAGCCCCCAGGTCAGCCAATCAAGCAGGAGATCTCCCAGAGGACTGCTTTTGGCAAAACTGGGTGCTTCGGGTTGACCTCAGCATTCAAAGAAAGCAGTGACAATGGGAGTGTTGTCCTTCTAAAAGCAGGACAATCTCCTCAATGGCTCTTCTGACCCCCAAGTCGCGAGTAGCAGCTCCCTGCTATTTGAAGATGTCCTGGTGCTATCAGGGTTTCAAAGCTCTACAGGGGGTTTGAGTGGTCCTGATTTCATCCTCTTGCTTTGATCTGGGAACCAGTGGAGAAACCAGTTTTATCACATTGTGCCAGTAACACCAAGACATAGACAAGTGCTAGATAAAAAAAAAACCAAAACACCAGCTGATGTCATCAAGCTATCAACTGCTCGATGCGATCTGAAGACAGGAATACAAAATGGAAGCATCCGTGCACAATCTCAACCCTCCTTGTGCAGGCTGGTGATTATCATAGGACAGTATCACAGACTGGTTTGGGTGCAAAGGGACCTTTGAAGGTCACCTGGAATAGTTCCATGGATGGGGCATCAGCCACCTCTCTGGGCAAGCTGGGCCAGGGTCTCACCACACTCAGCATTAACAATTTTCTTCCTTCTCTCTCGTCTAAGTCTCCCTCTTTTAGTTTAAAACTGTCACCCCTTGCTCTATCACTACAGCTCCTGCTAAAAATATTGTCCCCATCAATCATTATCAAACCCAAAGCTGCCAGACAGGAACCAGGTCCTGGTTCCAACCCTAATGAAGATCTAAGGAGGCCTAAAACCACACCAACCCATTTTCTTGTGTCTCAGCAGGTCATTACTAGTCCAAGGACACAAGCGCGGCAGTTTCAGCATAAGCCCCAGACAGTGTTTGGATGTGATAAATCCCTTAAAAGAAAGAAAGAAAAAAACAACTTTGGCTGGGAACTAATCTTCTTTGATAAGAATCAGCGTGGGAACTGGAAGCTCCAGTAACAACTTGTCGAGCTCTATTTATACAAGAGATCTACAGAAGAACTGACATTTTAAAGTACGCAGTAAGAAAATCTCCACTAAAAGACTCATTTCAGTAAAGGAAGAGTTGGAAAATTCGTTTTCATGAACCTCTGTCTAGAAACCGTGATCTCACATTATGTTTTTGTCATCCAATTACGACTTTCACACAATAACAATCTGTGAGATGGTGACTATTTGGAAAGAGGAGTTCTGCAGCCAAGTCCAGGTCTCACCCTGGGCATCCATCCAAAGCTCTTGGGTGAACTCCAGGCACTCCCTACTTCATTTCCATACCTGTGGAGCAGTGACATCCACCCTCCTGTCCCCTTTCAGATGGGGGTGCAGCTTGGAAACCCAACTGATCAGGCCTTTCTAATTAAATCCAAGAGCAGAATATGAATCAGAAGCAGCTGAAAGTCAGAACCCTTGTAGGAGGCTCATTTAGGAGACAGAAAACCAGCAAGACAAGACTATAAACATCTCTGTGTCCCTCAATTCAGATCATGTTTGTAGGTTGACCATTAAAAAGAAGTATAGATTTAGATTAGATGCAAGGATGATGTTCTTTACTATGAGGGTGGTGGGAAGAGGCTGCCCAGAGAAACTGTGGTTGCTCCATCTCTGGAAGCATTCAAGGACAGGCTGGATGGGGCTTTGAGCAACCTGGTCTAGGGGAAGGTGTCCCAGGAGTCCATGGCAGAGGGGTTGGAACCAGATGAACTTTTAACAGTCCCTTCCAACCCAAACCATTCATTGATTCTACGATAAGCAGAGACACCTTTCAAGTTTCTATGTAAAGTAGTTAGGAGTTTGCTTACAAAACCTGATTTTGCTGTGACCATGGAAGTGCAGTGAGAAATCTCCAACACCTTTCCAGCCACCACATGATGGACTGTGGTCTTGAAGCTTGTGCCAGCATGTTCTCAACTCTAAGCATGGCTTTATCCTCCTCCACCTTTAACACCACAGGGACCACCTCTATTGCTCGCATGCACTATCTCCAGCCATGCACAGCAGCTCACACCCTCACTGCTGTCCCACAGTATTACAGAGCTTTGGGAAATGAGAAGAGCCACCCAGAAACTCCAGCCAGTTGGACCAGACTCAAAAGCCAGCTCAAGAGTTGCATTCAGCTCTCGAGAACTGCCTGATGCTTTGATTAGGCTTCCGCTGCCCACACCAATCCCTGTCTCACATCATTTCTTCATCCTTCAGGTAGATTTATCGAGGCAAGGTGGATTTCCACCTCCCTTCAAGTAGATTTATGAAGGCAGGGTAGATCTCTACCCTCCTTCATGTAGATTTATGGAGGCGACTACCCCAGAGAGCACAGTAACTACAATTGCATTATTTATTTTTCTCGGTTTATCCACTTTCTTGTCTCTCTCTACTCAAGCCATAGGTTCTCCAGAGCAGAAGCCATCTACAGTCTACATCTACATCTATGTCTTTGCTGCATCACACTGAACTCCACAACCAGATACATCCGTCACTGACACAGTTAACAACCACCACCTTCCACTGCAGCTCTTTGAATCTGATGAATAATAATTCAGATTGTTCCTGAGGCAGGCAATAATATTCCAGCTCTACCACCTGCAGCTCCACAATGTACTTCATTAGCAACTCAAAACATCACCTGCCTCTGAGCCAATTACTTCATTGTCGGCATTAGCTTCAAATCCCTGTGTGGAGCTGAGTGAGCTCCAGGGCAACGGGTCTGACTCAAATGGGTTCTTCAGTGCTGTTATTTTCCCTTTTAGAAGCAGATCACCTCAAATTAAGACCTGGGCCTGATGAGACAAAGTGGAAACACTGAAGAGGTGAGAGAATTGGGGTTGTTCAGCCTGGAGAAGAGAAGGTGCCAGGGAGACCTTCTTGTGGCCTCTCAATACTTAATAAGAAAGATGGGACAGACTTTTTAGCACGGCCTGTTGTGACAGTACAAGGGGTGACTAACTTCCAGCAGTTTGGTCAACAGGACCAGAAAGGCTGAAGGCAGCAATGGAACACAGGTGGTAGCATGCTGCAGAAGGTAGCAATTCCCCCAACAGATCAGGCTTTCCAGAGTCATTTAATCATAGCATTGTTTAGTTGGAAAAGACCTTTAAGCTTGCTCACTGAGTCCAAGCATTGCCCCAGCACTGCCAGGTCACCACAAAACCATGTCCCTCAGCACCACATCTCCATGGATTTGAAATCCCTCCAGGGATGGGGACTCCATCACCTCTCTGGACAGCCTGGGACTGGCCTTGACAACACAAGAAATTAGAATTATAGAATTGTCAGGGTTGGAAGGGACTTTAAAGAGCATCTAATTCTAACCCCCCTGCCATGGGCAGGGACACCTCCCCCTAGATCAGGTTGCTCAGAGCCCCATCCAGCTTGGCCTTAAAAACTTCCAGGGATGGGGCTTCTATCACCCCTCTGGGCAACCTGTTCCAGTGTCTCACCACCCTCATGGTAAAGAATTTCTTCCTAAAGTCTAATCTGAATCTACCCACCTCTTGTTTTGATCCATTCCCTCTAGTCCTACCACTACCTAACATTGTGAAAAGTCCCTCACCAGCTTTCTTGTAGGTGCCCTTAAGATACAGACGGCCAAATTAAGTCTCCTCGGAGCCTTCTCTTTTCCAGATTGAACAAACCTAACTCTCTCTGTCCTCAAAGGAGAGGTGCTCCAGCCCTCCGATCATGATCATGGCTGTTCTTTGGACATATTCCAGCACATCCATATCTTTCCCATAATTGGGGCTCCAGAACTGGATGCAGTACTCCAGATGGGGTCTTACAAGAGTGGAGTAGAGGGGGAGAATCACCTCCCTCGACCTGCTGGCCACACTTCTCTTGATGCAGCCCAGGATAAAATTGGCTTTCTGGGCTGCAAGTGTACACTGACAGCTCATGTTGAGATTCTTGTCCACCAGTACCCCCAGGTCCTTTTCTTCAGGGCTGCTCTCAATTGCTCCTCAGGTCCAATCTAAACCTCCCCTGGTGCAACTTGATTCCAGTTCCTCTTGTCCTGTTGCTTGGGACAAGAGATGTCACCCCCCACCTCAGCCCAGCCTCCTGTCAGGGAGTTGTTAAGAGCAAGAAGTTCTCCCCTGAGCCTCCTTTTCTCCAGGCTGAACAACCCCAGTTCCCTCAGACACCTCACCATACCAGAAGCACCGACATAACCAAATGGACATTACCTACAGCCCCATGCTTTGGGAAACAAACATCCCCTTTATATCACTTTTCTCTTTAGAAGAAAACAGCAGCCCACACTGGAGATGTCACCTGCAGAGGGCTTCCAGTCTGAACAGAAATATTACCTTTTATGACACATACTGAGTCCACACTCAAAAGCCAATGGATCTCCATCTGAATTTTAGGTATTTTTGACAAGAGCTCTATAGTGCCATAAATCCCATTACAGCTACTAATGACTCATCTTGTCATCTAACATCTTTGATGTTTCATTATTCCTATACTTTTTTTTTTTTTTTTTTTTTTGAGAAGCCACAACTTTTTGATCAACATGGATATCAGAAGCAAGACCCCAGGTTTCTGGGCACAGAATCCCCCTTGGGTCTAAAATAAGAGTTGCATCTTTAAAGCCAAAACTACACTGGAAGTCCTTGATAATTTAACAAGTGTCCAGGATCAGGTAGGTGTTATAAAAACAAAAGCACTTTGGGTTCTTTACTCTGCATTTAGACTTTTAAATTCAAAGTAAGTTCCTATTTTCAGCATATTTTGGTTTGGCATTTTGTTCAGGGATGAGAAGATGGAAGAACTGGACCACTGAGATCCAAGTTCTCCCGCGTGCTTGTTGAGATGCCTTCACAATTCTCCTGAGCAAGGCTGGATGGAGCAACTCTGACACAGAAATTGCTGTTTATTCCCCTGTTAAATTATAAATTCATAAAGAGACTTTCCACCCCACCCCGATGCAGTGAATAGCCACAAGCTCTGAAAGATTAACAGCAAATGGGGGTTGGTTTCAAAAATAAAACTCAAAAATCAAATCCAAATTATGCTCCAACATTTGTTGTGAATGTCAAATTACCGTAGACATCCCCCAAGCAATTAGAATTTCGAGGACACGGTGTTTTCATCCCTCCAATGGGAAAATAAAGTCTCAGCAGCATTTCACGGACAGGATGAAAACTTCTTCTCCCTCATCAGCTTCTCAGGTGCTCACCACTAGATTTATGACCATCCACCCTCCCTACACACCTGGCATGGAATGAGGACCTCCAATCTCACAATAACAGTCAATTAGATGGGACCCAGGGCTCAAAACAGGGTAAAAAATATTGTCTGACAGCATCAAAACACTACAGGAGACAAATCTAGATTTTTTTATAAATTAAAGGTTTTAGGTTTGGGGGTTTTGGATGTTCTTGTTTGTTTGGGGGATTTTTGGGTGTTTTTTGTTTGTTTGTTTGCAGGTTGGGGTTTTTTAAACTTTTTTTTTTCAGTTCTGATTTTTAAATATAGAGTAATTAGATAGGAGGAAATGATTAAACAATCATGAAAATTCTTTTACTAAACCCATAATGAAAAAACCAGCAGCAATGTAATGTCCCTACAGAACTGGGTGGAGCTTTTAACTCTGTTCTTCCTGATAAACAGGTGAACACACAAAAATGATTTTCACAGAATAACTGACTGGTTTGGGTTGGAAGGGACCTTACAAGTTCATCTAGTCCAACCCCTCCCACTTAGCAGGGACATCTGCAACTAGAGCAGGTTTTCTTATTTTAGTTTTATTTTTTCTTACCATTTTCTTATTTTAAAGCTAACTTTATTTTTAAGGGTATCCTTTTTTTTACAATTATTTCATTTCACCTTGACAAGGTCCGTCTTTTCTAGGTATTAGGTGTTGAGTTCGGAGAGCACCACACAATGTACTCTCAAAAGTTACATGCTAGTTCTCGGGGAACACAATAGAATTGTATTTCCTATTTAAAGGCACAACAAACTTTACAAGGGGACAACCTTTTTATCAGGGCCTGTTGTGACAGAACAAGGGGTGATGGGTTTAAACTAAAGAGAGAGATTTAGGCTGGAAAGAAGGAAGGAAGGAATTGTTGATGTTGAGGGTGGTGAGACCCTGGGCCAGGTTGCCCAGAGAGGTGATCGATGTCCCATCCCTGGAACTGCTCCAAGTGAGGTTGGCTGGAGTTCTGAGCAACCTGCTCTAGTTGCAGATGTCCCTGATCCCTGCAAGGGTTTAGATGAGATGACCTTCAAAGGTCCCTTCCCTCAGAAAACATTTGATAGTTCTATAAAACCAGGATGGAGCATGTCACCATTAATACACTTTCCTGTGGTCCTTGAACTACTCAAGAGGTGTCACCAGAAGAAAAAGTGCCACCAGATGTGCAATCAGAAAGAGGAGACCACAAGACAAACTTAAAACACCATCAAATTACAAATGTATGAAATGCCCAGGAAGGGAAAGAGAGGAAGAAATCATCCCCCCAAAGATCCCGTTTCATTTCCTGTTAACTTTAGGATACGAAATGGACCCTTTGAGCAGCCATTGACGCCCTCAGTTACACATCAACCATCTGATGCACTAGATATTTTTACAACCCAAGCATCTTTCTGGCTCACACAGATGTTGAGGGTCACCCCTGGCTCAGTCTATTCTGGAAACCTTTAACTCAAGTATCCACGTGGCCTCTCAAATGTGTTCACGTTCTTCACAGAAATGGAAACAGGAAATAAAACTGAGAAAGACAAGACAGTGATTTGAGCACTAATTTGGGTGCCAAACAGATCTGGAACATCCAAATCCTGGATTTCACTAGTGTGTTGGTGAAGATAAGATACAGCCTGCTGGGCCACACCAGGGGTCCTGTTAGCCCTGGTGGCATCGTGAGATGCTATATAAACATGGCTTGGACAATACCTCCATCCCTGCATGCTCTCCCCAGTCACTGCATGGTTTGAGCAGACCTCTCTGTCTGGTCCCACAGCTTCTAATTCAAAAATCCAGTTGGAACCTCCTGGTACTATCTCCACAACCTTCTGTGGTGATACAGCTCTAGAAATTTAGGGCATGCGGTGATAGGACAAGGGGAAATGTTTTTGAACTAGAGGAGAGTACATTTAGATCAGACATTAGGAAGAAGTTCTTTACTATGAGGGTGGTGAGACATTGGAATGGGTTGCCCAGAGAAGTTGTGGATGCCTCATTCCTGGAACTGTTTAAGAACAGGATGGATGAGGCTCTGAGCAACCTGGTCTAGTGGAAGGTGTCCCTGCCCATGGCAGGGGGGTTGGAACTGGAGGATCTTTAAGGTCCCTTCCAACTCAAATAATTCTGTGATTCTATGAAATTCCCTATCCTCTCTAAGAGAAATCCTCTCACCCACACCAAACACATCTACCAACTCATGTGAGGTTCCCCTGGTTCCAGCACTGTGGGGCTTTGAGCAGCTGTGAACCCACCTCACCACCACCCTCTTTGAATTCACCAACATCACATTCCCCACCAGCACCACCACCCAACTTCTCCGTAAGTGGAGGAGCCTCAGCCTTTCCAAAGCCTCTTCACCCCTTCAATCATTCTCCTGTATAGATGGATCTCCACTAATCTAAGAAAAGTGCAATGAAGCCCTGATCCAGTTTGTTTATTGCATTGACATACAATACTTAAATGTTTCTATCCATGAGGGTGGTGAGACACTGGAACAGGTCACCAGAGAAGTTATGATGCTCCATCCCTGGAAGTGTTCAAGGCCAGGTGGACTGGGGCTCTGAGCAACCTGTTCTAGTGGAAGATGTCCCTGCCCATGGCAGGGGTGTTAGAAATTGAAAGTCATAAATCAATTTCAAACACTGTCCACTGTGCAAAAGTCAGCTCCAGATAAATTCCTTTCAGTGGATGCACACGTGATACACCAGGCACCTCAGAGAATCCAGGAGAGCTCCTGCCCAGATAAGATCAGTTTGAAGAGCTCACACACCCAAAAAGTAAAGTCCTGCACCCTAGAAGATCTTTTTTATAGAATGACAGAACAGTTGAGGTTAGTGGGCACCTCTAGATATGGCCCACTCCAACCCTCCCACTCAAAGTAGGGCCAGCCACAGCAGGGTTGCTCAGCATTGTCCGCAGTTGGGTTTTGATACATCTCTGCAGATGGAGACTCTATGGTTTTGCTGAATTACTCACAAATGCCTTCTGCCAGTTTCTCCACTGCTGAATGACACAGATAAGGATTATATGATGTCACATCTGACATCTTCAGCTTCCAAGCACCTTCAACCACTTCACGGATTGACCTTCAAGACAATTTTTCACAATGAGAACAATCAGCCATTGGAATAATCTCCACAGGGAAGTGGTAGAGTTCCCAGCATTGGACGCTTTGAAGATTCAGCTGGACAGGGTGCTGGGCCAGCTTGTCTAGACCAGGCTTTGGCCAAGAAAGGTTGGTCCAGATGATCCTTGAGGTCCGTTCTGACTTGTTATTCCATGATTCTATGAATCTCCACCTCACATTTATGACAGATTCAGGATACAGATTCTCCCTTCCACAGATGTATAGCCTCTGTCCACCTGCTTTTGTCCCATTCTGGGCCACTCACCACTCAGACAAACCTTCCATCCAAGACAGCAGCTACACCCACCACCACCACCCTCCCTCCTTGCAGAGCTGCACTGGATTTTGACTGGCTTTCGAGTGCAGGAAATGAAAAGGCCATTGTCAAACTCCCTGAAACCATCTGGCTGAACACCCACCCACTCCTTCAATGACCCTCTTGTTCAACCTGCCCCACCACGCTCCGCGGTCCAGGACATATGATGAGCCATTCCAATGGGGTGAGGCAATAGCTCACAGCTTCGCCAGTCTCTGCTTTTGTGCCCTTCAGCCCTTGCCTCTTATCCAGAGAAAGGCTTCTAAGCTTTCACTGTGGCTTGAGGTATATTTTGAGATGCTTGCTCGAGCAAGATCACAGCCAACATTTGAGCTGCAAATTTTAACCTTTCTGTGGTGCCTCCTGGGGAGGCTGAAAAAGGCTCTTGAGTAACATGGCTTCCTCAGCCCAAGTTTCCTGTTCAGCTTTCAATCCCCACTTAACCTTTCAATTCTAATGAAGGAGACAATGAGAGGACGAGGAATCAGATATTCAGGAGGGCCTTTTGTCTCTTTCTTTCCGTCACTGATGGACATTAATCATCACCACACCGGTAAAGGTTTAAAGAAGCCTGTGTGGTCTCATCTGCCCGTCAGCCGGGAAATACCAATTACCTAAAAGGAGACCTGTACCACAGGCATGCCAGGGCTCAAGTTACTGCAGTTGCTTGGCACCAGGTCTTTATTTTGAGACAAACTCATTCAGACCTTTGTCAAAAACACACATGCAGGGGGAGTTATTCAAGTAGGACGTTGCTCTCTGGTTTCAACCAACTCTACTGACAGTGGGAACAGGCCTCTCCTTGGCTGGTGCCTCTAAATTCCTCCTGTGCTGCTCTCCTGTTTTGCTACTTGGAGCTTCTCTCCTGAGTGTCAGCACCCTGTGGCAGGTACCATCTGTTGTCACACCGGTTAAAACAAAGTGACTCAAAAAAAATCATGCAGTCTCAGGACCAAATCCAACTGCTTTTTGTGTAAAAGCCTGTATTTAAAAACCCACCCAGCAAGACTTCCATATCATTTGATCTTAGAATCATCAAATGGTTTGGGGTGGAGGGACCTTTAAAGGTCATCTAGTCCAAGGCCCCTGCCCTGAGCAGAGACATCTGCAACTAGAGCAGGTTGCTCAGAGCCCTGGCCAACCTCACCTGGAATCAAAAATGTCTCACTTCTCTCCAGTCTAAATCTCCCTCTTTTAGTTTAAAACCATCACCCCTTGTCCTGTCCCAACAGTCCCTGCTAAAAAGTCTGTCCCCATGTTTCCTATAGGCAAGTACTTGGGGCATGGATCCAGAGCAGAGGGTTTAGAGATGCCAGGGGTGAGAACTCATCACCATTTGGGAGGTCTCACATATCCCTGAAGGATTCCTTCCTCCTTCCAACTTACTGACTTTAAATATCAGCCACGTAAGCACCATTACATCATCTTGGCAGGTCATGGGCTGAGAACCCAGTCTCTGTCCAGCAAGCAGCGCTCCCGTACCACTGTAGAGAGCTGAAGCCAAGATGGCAGGGTAATAAAAACAAACAGGAAGCTTTATGCTGCTCCACAGCAATGAGAAGGACCACATCTCCATTTCACAGCCCACTGCGGGTCAAAAGCAATGTTTGAAAGCAAAAGGACAACCTCAGCACAAAGAAAAACAGCAAATCTCTTCACTGGAGCAGATTTTGTCTTTCCAGAATAATTTGCAGAGGTGAAATTTTGATACCAAAGGATGGAGATAAGGGTGGAGATGAAGGTATGGCCCTGAGGAAGCACGTGATGCCTTCACCACTGCTGGTCCCCAGGTTCTACCTAGGCTTATACAGTAACATTCTCCATATTGATCATCACCATGAGCCAGCAAGGGTGGAAAAGGAGGTTTCCACACATAGGAAGGTTCTGCTTATACAAGTGACAAGAGGATGGGACCAGACTCTTCAGTGGTGCTCAAAGACAGGACAAGAGGCAACAGAAACAAACTGGAACGCAGGAGGTTCCACCTGAACGGGAAGAAAAATTTCTGTGCTGTGAGGGTGATAGAGACCTGGCCCAGGCTGCCCAGAGAGGTTGTGTCTCTGGAGAGATTCCAAACCTGCCTGGACAATGTGAACCTGAGCACCCTGCTGAGTGACCCTGCTGGAGCAAGGGGTTGGACAAGATGATCTCCAGAGGTCCCTTCCAAAGCCCACCATACTAGGATTCTGGGAATGGGAGCAACTAAAATCACTGTGAGTTGAAGGCATCTTCCAGAAAATAAGCAAGGTGGACTTACAGCTTTTTGGTGGTCCCAAATACCTTCACTCCACTGGGTTGCTTGCACACAAGGAACTAAATAATAATAGTAATAATAATAATAATAATAATAAAGAAGAAGGAAGATGAAGGAAGAAGAAAGATAATTCTATAATAAACCTCAGTAGTGCCCCACTTCTAAGGTACCTTCGTGACTGTAAAGCAAATTCCCAACCTGGAGAGTTTCCTCACAGAGCACCAGGTCACGGGAACCATGACACCTTGCAGATGACAAACCCTATTTCAAACACATTCCTTCAGCTGTGCCCAATTGACTCCCAGCAAAACCTCAATGCCAAGGGCAAGAGTTGAACCATGCTAAGACTGCACACTTGTATTTTTATAAAAAGCACAAAGACGTCAGTGCTTTCATTGTTGTTCTTTTGTGGTTGTTGTTTTTTGTTTTGTTTTGTTTTGGTTTTATTATTATCTTTTATTTATCTTATTTTAAACTTCCGTTCAACCAATTGGGCGCCCAGCCTGAAGATGCTGCTCCATCAAAGTTTCTCTACATGCAGCATGGCATGGGTGGGTTGTGAAAAGCACCACAGATTTACAGCATTACTCACAAAGGAGAGAAACTCAAGTGATTCATGCTCATCTTTCTAGAAAAGCAGCTTCAGCTTCCTGCCCATCCTCATGCATCTAGGACAACATGTTCATGGAGATGTCATATGCTTAACTCTTCCTGCAGTGCTCTTTCAAGATGGTGGACTGTATTTTCTGGTGGAGATATGAGTTCAAGGAATCTATCTCTATAAAATATTAAATGCTATTGAAGAACAGATGGTACTGACCTGGACAGCCTGGAGAATTGGGAGGAAATGAAACCTCATGAGATTCAACATGGGCAAGTGGAGGGTCCTGCACCTGGGGAGAAATAACCCCCTGCAGCAGTACATGTGAGGGGTCAACCTGCTAGGAATCAGCTCTGCAGTGAAGGACCTAGGAGTGCTGGGGGACAACAAGTTCCCCATGAGCCAGCCATGGGCCCTCATGGCCATGAAGGCCAATGGTGTCTTGGGGTGCATTCAGAAAAGTATGGCTAGCAGGTCAAGGGCAGTTCTTCTCCCCCTCTACTCTGCCATAGGGAGGTCACCTCTGAAGTACTGGGTCCAGTACTGGGCTCCCCACTTCAAGAAAGACCAGGAACTACTGGAGAGAGTCCAGCAGAGGCTCCAAAGATGCTGAAGGGCCTGGGGCCTCTCTGTGCTGAGGAAAGGCTGAGAGCCCTGGGACTGTTTAGCTGAAGAAAAGCAGCTTGAGAGGAGATGTGATCATTGCTGATCAATACCTAAAGGGACTCTTTGGGGCAAGAGATGAGGCCAGACTCTTCTCAGTGGTGCCCAATAATAGGACAAGGGACAACAGGCACAAAGTGGAACCCAGGAGGTTCCATCTGAACAGGAGGAGAAACTTCTTTGCTGGGAGGGTCGCAGAGCCTGGCCCAGGCTTCCCAGAGAGGTTGTGGAGTCTCTGTCTCTGGAGAGATTCCAAACCCACCTGGACAATGTTATGCTGGGCCCCTGCTCTGGGTGACCCTGCTGGAGCAAGGGAGTTGGACTAGATGATCTCCAGAGGTCCCTTCCAACCCCCACCATTCTCTGACCCTGTACATTACAAGAGCAGCCTCATATTTCTGTTGCCCTTCAAGGCAAATACTCCCTCA
This sequence comes from Megaceryle torquata, assembly GCA_024611175.1. Lineage (NCBI taxonomy): Eukaryota > Metazoa > Chordata > Aves > Coraciiformes > Cerylidae > Megaceryle > Megaceryle torquata. The sequence continues at coordinate 20,838 of JANIJG010018093.1, forward strand.
ACCTTATTTCACAAGATGTTGAGCTCTTCTGGAATTACCAATGCCACAAGAGCAGCCCCAGTGCCAGAGAGAAGGTTGCTGGCAGGTTTTCAGTGCTGTGAGTCTTCCCATGAAGCCACCCACCTTTGTTCCAGCCCTCCCAGCATTTGTTTCTTAGCCTGCACTATTTAAGTTTCTCCAACATCGTACTATGGGACGTATATCACGGGGAAAGAAAGGCAGCGTGATAAAGGGAATATTCATCTCTCAGGGTTGCTGGGCCAGGAAACCCGCTTGTTTGGTTGGTTCTGGAAATGCGTAGGACAGCGGGGAAAATGTTAAAGTTTATGTTCATGAATTTCATTTGCAGAGTCGGCTCCTTCTCTAACAATCAGATCTTGTCACACTGCTTTTTCAAATTCCCCGACCCTTTTCCAGACAGCAAATTAATTATTTGGGGGAGGTGGGAGGTGGGAAGGTGGTCATTTGAGTTCTGAAAAATGCATTCGCTGAAGGAAAAGTGGCTCAGAAAACCCAGCTGGAAAAAAATACTGAAGATAGAATAGAATCATTTAAGGTTGGAAGAGACCTTTTCATCAAGTTCATCAAGTCCAACTGTTAACCCAGCACTGCCAGGTCACCACTAAACCATGTCCCTCAGCAACACATCTCCACAGCTTTGAAACCCCTCCAAGGATGGGATTAACTTCAAAGTCAGCAGAAGATGACTCCACAATGCTCCAGCAGCCCTTTCTCTTTGTCATCCTCAGAGAGGGAGGTGTTTGTAAGTATACTCTTAGACAACAGAAAAGCAGTCTTATGGTCACCTTCTTCCTTCCTCCCCATGTCTTCTTCATCACCAGTAGCTCCTTCTTACCCTTACTCACCAGGTTTTCCCTGCTATTTTTCAGCTGCATCAGGTGCCCAGCAAATTTACCACTTCCTAACTCTAACATGAGCACAAACTCTGCCTGCCAACCCCTGTAGTGCGGCTTCAAGACTTCTTGAGGCTACAGCTTTTGGAAAAACAGGTAGAGATGAGAACTTCCCATGAGCCAAGCTTGTATCACTAGTGCTGGTATCTTCAAAGGAAAGAAAACCAACTCAAAAACAAAAACAAAACTGTTTTGTAGCATCTGAGGTCTGCAGTAAAGAGCACGTGTCTCAAGAGCACATCTCAAGACCACATGTTGCAATAGCACATATCTCAAGAGCACATCTCTCAAGAGCACATCTCTCAAGAGCATGCATCTCCAAGCAACTCAATGTATGGAGTATCTGCCCTCTTTCCACTATCCTTCCATAAGAAGAAAAATTCCCAAACTTGAACCCAAGCCCCCATCCCCAGCATCACCAGAGCTGCCCTGCCCCTCACAGCTGCCCTGCCCCTCACAGCAGTGTTGGCCACAACCAAGGCAAAGAAGTTACAACTAAACCCCAGGGTCTCTATGGCTGTTGGGTAGTTTGGCACAGTTCCTGGCTGTTTTGGTTAAAACCTGTCATGCAGGCTACTTGGTAGCAAGGTTGTGCTGCTCTGGAGTTAATGAAGCATCAGCAGAAAACAAGCTCTGACTGTGCAAAACCCATGGACACAAAGGCACAATTCAGGAGGCCTTGCTCTACCAGACCTCTTTTGCTTACAACACAGCTGCCATGTCTCCAATTGCAAACAAATTCAAGTGTTGATTACTAGCTGTCCAAGAGTCACTTTAATTACCTCCTGGTGATCTATTAGCAGCATATTAAGTCAACTGACCAACTGCCTTTCCTTTCGGGGCCACCTGGAGTTGTATAGGGTCAAGGAAAGCTCAAGACAACCCAGACCAGACTTCTTGTCCAAAGCTTCAAACTGAAGAGATGCATGTTTGCCTAAGGCAGAGAACCATTCTCTACTATTTTAAATGTAAAGTACGGTGACCTTAATGGTTGCCATGACAGCTATGTACAGAGTTAGGTCATATGCCATGATGAGGATGAAGAAAGGCTGGGAGTTGCAGTTGTTCAGCTTGAAGAAAAGAAAGCTCCAGGGAGACCTTCATGTGGCCTTTCAGTACTTCAAGGAGCCTGTCAGAAATATGGGGACAGACTTTTTAGCAGGGCCTGTTGGGACAGGACAAGGGGTGATGGGTTTAAAGTACAAGAGGGAGATTTAGACTGGAGAGAAGGGAGAAATTTTTGATGCTGATTGTGGTGAGACCCTGGCCCAGGGTGCCCAGTGAGATGGTTGATGCCCCATCCCTGGAACCTTTCCAGATGAGATTGACCAGGGCTTTGAGTAACCTGCTCTAGTTGCAGATGTCTCTGCTCCCTGCAGGAGGGTTGGACTAGATGACCTTTAAAGGTCCCTTCAACTCAAACTATTCTCTGATTTCATGATAAATCAACTAATATCATCAGTGTGTCAGACACCAGCTGCAGCTCTTGCTCTGATCAGCATACGGGAGCTTCTCATCTCACAGAATCTCACAGAGTGGAGACATTCATCAAGAACAGCATGCACTCTATTGAATAGTTACGAGACACGTTGGCATTGTTAGCCCCCAACACATGACATTTCCTTACTTCTCCCATCACTATACTTTAAATCCTCCAAAAAGGGACAAAGTTCAATAGGAGCCCTCAGCAAAATGCTGCTGTTGCAATTTAAGAATGCTTTTATTAAAAAAAATAATTATTATTTGAGCAACCTGGTCTAGAGGGAGGTGTCCCTGCCCATGGCAGGAGGTTTGGAATTAGATGATGTTAGGTCGCTTCCAACCCAAACCATTCTATGATTATTTTCACAGAAAACATGAATGCTACAGCAGGAAGTGAGTGTGTGGGCCTGTCACAGTTTAGGGTCAGGGCAGCCCCTCAGACCTAACAGACACTCTGTTCAGCTGTTCAGGAGTTGGATTCTGCTACCAGATTCAGGAACACGGGATCGAAGGCAGAATGGACAGAGTCCTCCTTGGATACCCTGAGAGACTGTTACAACAGATGGAAATCTACAATCATGAACGAAATTAACTTCTCTGTAGAAAGAAAGGATAACTTAGTGATGGATATGATGTAAATGGTATGGAATAAGGGGTGGAATAAAACAGAACTAATTCTGTTCAGTGATTTTACTTTTCAGTTCAGTACTTCTAACTAACTGCACTTTCTGAAGTTAGC